>UCOK01009494.1:0-37089 GCA_900474325.1 Synergus umbraculus | reverse complement strand
ATATATATATATATATATATATATATGTATAATACCGAGAAGATGTCGACCTTCGAGGATCAACTTCTAAATGTACAACTATTCTCCTTTTAAACGTCATCACTTTAGAGCACTCAGCGTTTTCAACGACGACGAAGTAGAATAGGTACTTTGTCTGCTAGAGTATACTTAAGTAAAGCATGAGATAACTTACACGGAAATTCTAAAAAATTCTTTTATTTCTTTTTAAACAGAACTATAAAACACTTTAACTCGTGTAAAAAAAGAACAAAGTTGCAATTTAATTATCAAGATGCGATCTGAGAACTTGATTTATTCATTATAAAATAAATATGAAACTAAACATTTAATTTAAGAAGAACATTATTTTCATATTGAATTTCTATACCTATAATTTTTTCTTTGGAGATGGTAAGGGATGATTTTACGTGATGATTAGGGCATAATTTTATGCCCTGTATCAACTTTAACTCATCATTCTGACGAAAATCTTATAAAAACAAAAAATAAAATTTAAATACATAATAAAATAAAAGAAAAATTGCAGTAAAAGTGTCGGAATTATGGACTTACCATAAGCTATATTCCGCATGAATTCCATTCGATAATTATTCCAAGAAGTTAAGGTTTAAGGTTTAAGTTAATGATTGTCGATACGTTGTTTTTGTGTAAATCAGTGCAAGAGTTTTACGATAATTAAATGCTATATTTAAAATTAATGCCCTTACTCAAAGCCTAGTTACAAATACTTAAAAACTTTCCATTATCTTCTATGCTATTTTTTCTAACTCTACAAAATTATTGCGCTACAGACTTTTTTCAGAGATATTAATATTAATATAATATTATATTTTGTTACTAAAAGGAACTATAATTTCCACCTATTAGTATCAATTAAATCCTTTTATAGAATATTTAACCCTTTATTATAGAATCTATAAATTTTCAATGTCTATTATTAAAAAAAAATGTTCAATACTCTAAGATTGTCTTTCGCGCAAGTTGTAAAATAAGTTTCGGAAAAATTGTCACGTGTCTCTCGATCCGCGTGGCTTTGTGATCAGATGAATATATATACTCTCTTAATTTTCCTCTATTTAGAATTACTTTTTTTAATTACTACTTTTATTTAATTTTCGGATAAAAATCTCCGGGAATATACTTTCTAATCGTACAAGATCTTTTTTTATCAGTTGGCAGCGATTATTTTAAGTCCAATACAATATATCAGTTTGAATGAGATTAGCGCGATTTTTTGAATATTCTTATTTTAATTTTCGGGGCTTGTAATGCACGCTTTTTCTGGGCAAAGACGTTTTCTTTTTGAAGAATGCGGCACCGTAAACGCTTGCACTTCGACTAAGCTTATCGCAAGCCCGCTGCCCGCCACTCTCACCGCCACTGAAGCTGGTTCAACTTCAACCTGCCCTCGTTAACTTCCGGATCGCGATATATAACGTTCGGGGAGTTTCGGTGCCCTGCGCTGCTTCTGTTAGTGGCTGTGGCTCACGTCTGACTCAAAGCAGGCTCTATCACTTATTATTTTGTCAGTGAACAATATACGCGGTTGGTTGACAGGTTTATGAATTTCCACTTTCCACCCTTCGAAATCAAAACCGAAGGATCAAACCTGACACAACCGCATCTTCCTGAATTTTCCCAGACACATATGTATGTAGATTGTAGAATATATAACATGCAAATTTATAAAAGAACAGATTTTATCAACTTTTTAATTATTTAATGCTCAAATGATTAAGGAGTCATTTCTAACTATATTAACATGTTAAAAATAATCTTTTCTTATTCAGAGTTTAAATACTTGAAACACGCCGAAATCCATTAAAAATATTCAAAGAAATTTTTTTGCTATTATTAATTAACTATAATAGTACGTAACAGTAAATGCTGATGATTATTGCAAAAGAATGTCGTATTTCCGAGTCGTTGAGATTTTTGTTGGAAATTTTTTTTCTACTCTGCCGATTTGAAGAAATATATATAAACGAAAGATTTGAAGGGCCATCGTACTACTTTCATTTCCAAGTTTCTGCGCGTTATGTTGGAATGTAAATATCAACGAGGCATCGAAACTCGATTCTTGACATCAGACATATATATACATATATATATATATACTTTTTCCGCTAACCGAGGAAACGTGTAACGTGATTATGTTATAGGTCACTGATTTATTCGTTTCTATCGAATTTTATGATTCCATATACGAATAGCGCATTTCACTCAAATATGCCACCTCAGCAGCGACACAAAGTAGATCTGAAATTATTATTATTTTTTTTTTCTCATAAAATAGAGGATTTATTTATAGAAGCGAAAAATGGTTTCATTTTGAATGATTAAAAAAGCCTATGACTCAAAATAAAAAATCAAGCAGGTTTTAAAAAGAAAGGAGCTTTCTCGAAGACAATAGATGCATTGTAAACCGAGTCGACGTATAGCAGAGAGAAAAATAATGGGTAGAACGGAACTAGTATCCCTCTCTTCTTTTATATGCAAGTATTGTGGTATTTGTTGATATTATTCGTTTCTCGGCAATTTTATTGATGTATTTTTCTTTTCATAAAGCATTTACATATTGATATCAGATCTAGTTCTTCCACCTGGCTGGAAAATCAGAACCATGCACCCATAACTTTCGTAAAATTTATGCTGCCTTCTTTTCTGGGTGTAGACAAAATGTAAATAAAATCAGAGAAGCCGATATATAACATATGCGTATACATATAGGCGACGAGCTGTAAATATATTCTCTCAAATTGAATAAAAGGATAAAATACTTGCATTAAAAATTCTAAAAGCATTATAATGAATCGTAATGGATGAAAATTTTTTTAATTTCGCTAACAATTTTCCATTTATGAGAAATAGTTTTAATCTCGGTGTGCTCTCTTAATCTGAATTAACGAAATTTCGTTGAATTAGATTCAGAGAGTGATGAGAAAATAAGTTACAAATGTTTTTAAATAACAAAATATTTATGTACAGTGAAAATAGACGCAAACTACTCACATCTCATTTTTCTTTGCTCATTATCCCTGTTTAATTAATTTACCTTGAGCAGCTGGGTTCTCACAATACTCATTAATCGTAAACTTACACCAATCATCTACATATATTAAAATAACAAAAATAATAAAGAAATACTAGCTATATTTTATTTTGTGAATATGAAGTGAGGGTAAAAAAAACGTATTCACTTATAGTTTTCGCTCGAGAATCAAATTTCATTCAGATATATTTTATGTTTTAATGGTACATAATATTGAAAACGTTATTATGACGCATAAGAGTTTATATATAGTCATACGTTTTTAGATGGTAGTATACATACGATTATATAATGAGCAGAGGAGAAATGTCAGCTACGCCATGAAAAAAATTCTACTGAATCTATATGTAATATATTTGCCAATGTACCTATATTATTGTATTCAAATAATTATGTTATAAAAGCAATAAGTAATTCAAGTTTTTTCGGATACAAGTTTCAAATAGATTAACATACGATGGAGTGTTACGTCTTAAGGAAACTGTGAAAATAGATAATAATATATAATTAATAGAATTTTTTGCAGAGAAGCAGGAGCATAAAATTGAAATAGAGGAGAGTATAGCGTGGTGTGAATATGAATTTATATACGTGTCTGCGTTTTTAATAAAAATGTTCATCTTTTCTTAATATATTATTTATATATATATATATTTGTATATATAATATATATATTATATGTATTTATAATGAATATCTAGATTTCCGTGGCAGGTTTCGATGAATCAAGGCACACCTGTATCAGGTCAGAGCTGACGCGCAGAATCAGTTCGATCCGCAAAGAATATTCCGATATGAGAGAAAGAAGGAGACGAGACAGAAGACGAGCATAATGTCACAAAGTAACGTTTTACACCACCACTCAAGTTTTATGGCCAAAACACTTCATTATGGAAGTAGGTTAAATGCCCACCTTTAGAAACAAAAGCTCAAAAAGAAAGAATACCAAAAGAAAGAGCAGGAATAGAATAAAGAAGAGGGAAAATAAGAAAGAAAGAGAGTCTTATTGTATTAGTTTTGTAGCAAGTAATAGTTCCCGCGGACGTATTCAAATTAACGGTTATAATTATCCTTTAATTTTAATTCCTAGCGCTTTTACGTTTATCCTTTTTCAGAAGAATAATTAGTGTTTAGTGTTTATATGTATATAGTATGTAATAGAAGTCTGGACCAGTATGAGAATGTCAAAACTTAATGAAAACTTGAGACATAAAGCATCACTTCTCCATTTCTCTCAACCCTGTTCCCAAATGTTGGCAGACTCCAAATAACTTTTATCTCCCTAGTGAACCCTACGGCCAAATTTCTTGCGAGAATTTATCTTCTGACATTTCTGTTTTACTTTTACACCACAAAGTTTTCATGTTTTCAACTTTCAAAGGTATTTTATTATTTGTTCATGGTACTTTTGAATCTTTTGAACGTAGGGTAGAATGGGGTAAGATGGGCATAGGAAGTAATATGAATACCTATTCAACATTAAACGACCATTTTTTTAAAAAGAAATTTGATAAAATTATTTTAAAATGCGTTTAAATTCTTTCAACATTGTTTTATAAAAATTCCTTTAAGGGCATGGAGTATTTACACTCATATACTTAAAAACAGAACCAACCGGCTTGTTATGCGAAAAAAATCGAGAAAGTCAATTTTTCCTCTATCTTTTCGTAACAGAGATAAAACTAATGAAATTTTAAAATGCGCTGTATTTTAATACGAAATTAACTGACTCTAGATAAAGCCGCGCACAGTATATGTATTTCATCTTTATCTGTTTTCTCTGAATCAACATAAAATGAATATATAGGTATTCATCTTTGAGGATCAAGTTTGACTTTCAAAATTGCTATTAATTTACGAGACGACTATTTATCTATTTAGATATATCGCATATATCTAGATATTAAAAACTTAATATCCAGTTATTAAAATATATCGTTGAAATATTTTCATCTCAAATTTTCGTAGGTACATTTATGCGATGTAGGAAATATCTCTGTTGAAAGCCTGAGTTGACTTATGCAATAGAAATTCTCAGCACTGCACAACTTGCATATGAATGAATCGAAAAGCTTTCCATTGTCATATGTTTGTCGATAAATGTCACGCACCGATGTGAAACAACAGCGACATGCTCACCATGTAACATTTTCAGTTGTTCACTGCAGAGTCAGCTTGTCGGACTAGATTTACATATATTTATACAGGAGATGGGATTGGTCAGCCTCGAGCTGTAAAATCAAAACGATGAATCAGCTAACTCAGTGGATCCTAGATTCAATCAGGCTGATCCGTTTTGATTTATACTATTCATGTTTAATTCAAATTTTCTTATAACTATAAACTGAAGCGGGATTTAAATTTAAAGCCAAAGCTTAACATATTCGAGAAATGTAAAAGTGAATTTGAATCTAGCAGTTCACTTGAAAATTTAAAATTATTTGATATTCATTAAATATAATTTGTACATTTTCTGGAACCTGAAATTCAAAGCTATGGACTTACTTGAAAAAAAAGGAAAAACTTGAAAAACAAATAATTTTTAAATCTATCATTTTTAATTTAAGTTTGTCAAAAAATGTCTATTAAACAGTTTAACGTCAAGTTAAACGATTTTTACATTTCTTCAAGGGGACAAATTAAAAAAAAATTATCTTAATTTTTATAGCAGTTTCTGTCGTTGAAATTTTCCATTTTACTTTTGAGAGAACAATGCTGATGATGTAATAGGTATACTTTTTTTAAAGACCAATCCAGATCTCCTGCAGTCACGGAAAATGAATAGAAACAATATTTCAACCGCCATGAACATTGAATTGTTGAATATGTTTGTTACGTAGTGGTATGCGATATTAAATTTAACATACAATTTCTCGTGCGTGCTGGTGCTTTTATATTGTAATCAGGTGCTTTTGTAATAATTACCTATAATATCGTTATTTTGGAAAACAATTTTTAAAGTATTTTCTTGGTTTAAATTCTCTTCGTTTCAATCCAAAAGAATTGAGTTTCAAGATTTCAAAGATTTCAAGAGATTTCAAGATTATATTTTCTAATCTTATTTACACGAAAATATGCAGAATTTTCATAATTTTTTTTAGAAGAAAATAAAATAACTGCATTTCAAATCTTACCTTGGTATTTTTCGCGTAGTACAAAGTTTGACCCTTCAACTTGAAGTATCTCCTTTTCCATCGTTGAAAAGTCCACGTCTGTTTCATGAGATATCCCTCCTTTGTGCAACTTATCTGAAACAAAACAGGGAAATGAATGAGCGAAAAGAATAAGAGGAAAACTAAAGAAAACGACACTTCCGTATTAATCGTTCCCAAGAAAAAAATCAAAAAACCAATTCAATAACATTCGAAATAAAATTCAATAAAAAGAATTAGGTGTGTAATTGCATTATTGAGAATAATAATTGAGTGTTTCTTGAAATGCAATCATTCCCTATAATTATATATAAAACAACGTAAACGCACATAAATCAATAATAATAAACCAAAAAGTAAATTCTCTCTTGCAGTCAAATAAAAAAAAAGGGAGAGAAAAAAAGTTACATTTGTTCTCCAGACATTTATTTACAATAAAACAATTAATGAAAGTATAAATACAATAGAGCGAAAATAGATTCAGTGTTTGCAGGTCAAATTAAATGTTATCGGGTTCTCACCTCTGCTTGATAGCCCTTTCACCTTTTAGATTTAGAATTTGGAATGCAGTTTTTTTAGTCTTCTATTTTTAGTAAATATCAATTGGATGAGTGTGTAAATGAGATAAATGCGAAGTAAAGGAAATGGATTAGAAGCAAAAATGGTGTTTCATTATAATTTAAAAAGTTTATAAACTCATGAAAGTTGGTGCGAATTTTTTATGGTAAATTATATCGATGTTGTAATAAAATTAAAAAGACTTAAGATAGCCTAGAGTTATTAGTTCAAGGATTCAGAGTATGTAAATATATTTTGGAAATCGGTTTCCTTTGCGGATAATTTTATCAAATACCGAATGTTGATTTTAAAATTTACTCTTCCAGCATCTATGGAGTTGATTCATGTACTTTAGAATGAATTTCAAACTTCCTTCTCATGGTTTCACACTTTCTGTATTTACTATAAGATGTTTTGTTATATTTAATATTTATTATCATTTAAGCTAGAGCTTTAACTGGTTCCAGATCCTAGTTATCGGATTATTTTAAGTCAATTTAGTGATGTTAGAATTTACCCGACATGATTGAGCCAATTCTTGGTTCTTAAAGTAATAATTGTATTTTTTTTAACCGGATAAGAAGAGTAACTGATATCCAAATATATGTAGTACATTTATTGTTTTAACTAAATACATAACTTGAGATCTAATTGTATTGAAAGTGTAGAATATAATTTGTCAGTTGATCATGAGAACTAGACGCGACCTATTGTTTAGAAAGGTCAAAGGTTCTGTTCGTTTTTTTAACGCGAGGGACTAATAGAAAGTCAAGTCTTTTTATGTCTGAGGCAGCAAATTACAATGCGTGTAACTGCTTCGTTTTATCCAGGAACCGAGTTTAAAAGACATTACAAAAAGAAAAAGAAGATGCTAAAAATTTCCTCTGAGATAGAGTGAAATAAATTTGAGTCGAGGGATTTAGCTTTAAAATGTAAATTACAAAGTCGAAGTTTAAGCCTTATCTAAATGTAATTTCTAAGTTGAAAGTAATATAATTATACCGCATGGAGTAGAGGCGTGATTATATTCTAATTAGCTAATTTACTCGCTTTTGATGAAAGAAAGGTGTATCAGACAAATTAATAACGATTTTCCCTAACTCATACACGAACGACATTATAATAACAAAATATGTTTTATAACTTATTTTCTTGGAAATATCCTGATATCTGCTGATAACATTATAATTGTACCAGCAATAAAAAAATTATAAAACTGACATGGATTTAATTTTGCAAAGTAAATGTCAACTTGAAAGATCATCACGCTCCAGAAATCCAGATTCTACCCACGGTACCCTCCACATTTGGTGACGAACACTTGCTGGCTACGAGTGTACACTGTACATTGGGAAACGACCCTATATGTCGGAGAAATGGGCCAAGTGCTGCACAGTCTTAATGAAAAACCTCCCCCCCCAGCATAAATGCTTCAAACAGAAGGTGTAGATGTGAAATAAACTTCGCGAACTCCTATACCATTCTTCTTAACAATATTCCTCCGATAATAAAACATTCTCAGAATTTTCACCCACCTCCATATCACCATGCACTCGATTTTTATATTCTTACTCCACTCCTAGTGTATGAGAGTTTAATATCGAAGTTTATTTTCAGTTCAAAGTTCAACTTTGGCCTTAATAAAAAAATTAAAATAAAAAGTGGATATAATCCTTAATCACAATGTTTAAAAGGTAAATTCCAATTCTTTAACTTTCATTTTTAAAGCTACTCAAATTTCCCACTTTCTGTATGAATAAAATGTAAATTTTTTTTACTAAATCTCTGTACCTTAACTTTTAAAAAAATAGGAATCATCTTTCGGACTTTTAATACGTACAAATTTCTCTTGAGAATAGAAGAAACATATGAAAAATATCAGGTCAACTCACTATCTCTTTGTTAGAGCTGAGCTTACGATGAAAGCTGCGGGCGGGTTCCATTTCCGCCTCGCTTTCGGAACTTTCACCAGTTTCCTCCTTATTATTACGTTCCTCTTTCGATTCATCATCTTCATTGGGACACTTTATCTGCTTTATCTGACCTCGAGATCCGTTTTCCATACCCTTCGGCCATTCGATTTTCTTCATTCGGACACTAAGTTCTGAATCTCCCATTTCCCCTCCACTTTTAGAGGAGGGGAAGGAAAAAGCTCTATGTTATCTTCTTTTGTGTTGAGCAATTTCTTTCATCTTTTCTATTCGCTTTTCAAACGCGCTGTCTGCACAAGTATCTTCGCTTAATCCGTCTCGTATAAGTCAAAAGCTTGGATGATTTTCAACTCGGTCAAGAGTCTCGTAAGCCCTTTAATGAACTTCACGATTTTTTGACTCGTTCTTCCCAGGATATCTGCAAAAAAGAAAACGATTTAACCTTCAACTCCCAAAATATCATCCGGAAACTCATTTTTATTATTTTAATCAGGCTAGCCAAATTAATTTCTGGGTTTCCGGTTTTTACCCACAATCTCCACAATAAAAAATACATTTTTTTCCAAAATGAAGAATGATATACTGACATTTTAGAAAATCATCTATTTTTAGTCTTTTTTTAATCTTAAGGATCACTTTTTAATTATGATAGATACACTCATATATATACCGTAAAATAATAATATACATATAACTTTTTCTTCATCATAATTTTGCATTATTATGCGCGGTTTTGAATTTTTATACAGCCACTTTTTAAATGCATATGTATATATATTTTACTTATATGTTATATAATTAAAGATATATGTATCACGTTATTCAAAGTTTACAAATCTGCAAAATTATAGAATTGACAATTAATATTGTCAAAAATATATTAAAAAGAGGACCAAGTAAATAAAATTTAACTCAGCTTTAATTTTTTTAAAAAAGGGTAAAAAAAAGCCGCTTGTTTTGTAATTGAAAAATAAAATAAAGTGGAAAGACATACTTTAATATTTTTTCAACGGCGGTGTACAGTTGAAGGATTTTAGATTCGCTTTTATAGGAAAAAAAGGCATTTTTTTTTTCTTGGCCTCATTCTCTTTCAAAATCTCCTCTTGAAAAAACTCTTCTCTTTGACTTTTGACATCCAAGATTTTTCTGAAAAATAATTCAAATTGAATATCTATGAAAGTTAAAATTGTATTAAAAAAAAAACATATATTCTATACATCAACTGATGATTAAAATAAACATCTAAACACGTTTTAAACAATTTTAATTAACATCAATGAAATGTTGTCAATTCTTAAATTTATCCGGCATGCTTTCAAAATGAAGAGAGAGAAACATTCCCACCTGACTGCTTTCTTCGGGCCTTAGGTTGTTTACTCTTCTAATTCCTTTTTAGCTAAAAGCCTAAAATTTTTTTTCTACTTTGGGATTAATAACTATAGAGCTCGCTATGTTGTCGGATATAAAAATGCAACTCCCGAATGGCCGTCAGATTCGAGAGTGTGCGCGTTTCTCTAAAAGATCGACAAAGCTCGCACCTGCGCAAGGTTTAAAATAGCAAAGAATGAAAATACAAATTTATCGGTTTATGGGTTTGCCATTCATCGAAGCGAGTTACACCTCTTTTAAAAATTTCTGCAAATAACAGATGATAAATGCGCGGATATAATGAAAAAGAATTATGACCCAATCTTGATTGAAAAATTATTGATTCCAGCTCATTCCTAACAACGCAATGAATTAAAAATAAAGTAAAAAGCTAAGGCAAAATAGTAGACACTCAAAAGACTTATTCTATGCTTATTCTACAACGTATTTGTAAATGAAACTCATTCTTTCTTCACCATAACAATTCAGTAACGCAATTATTTACATTGTCGCTTTATTTATATGGCAGCAATAAGTAAAAATATTCTATTATGCACATTAATTTGTAAGATATGGCAAGGGAAAAATCTATGGCAGATAATTCTTCATAATTAATTTTTTTTAGATGTCACGAAGCTAAGTGCTCCTTATGTGCATTATTTACAGTACAAGTTTACAAAATTGCAAAACAAGCAGCTATTAAAATAAAATATCTTACTCAAAATACTATATTTATTTGAATCAACTAAAATTAAGGCTAATTCGGAACTGAATTTACAGATGAAACTTAGCTTTGTGCTTGTTACAAGATCGAAAGAAAGACTTTGATAAAACAAATTTACCAATTATCCCACACAACAAAAAATAATTCTGCGCTTTGTCCTCTGTTTCTGAGTATTAATCATGCTTTCTGTGTCGTCACACAGATATTTCTCCGAAGTGGAATCACTCGTGAAAGACGAAGCGTTTCTGCTCAAATACTTAAACTTCCCGATAGAAGATACAGAGTTACATACAAATTTCCTGTCTTCCAAAGTACTAGAAATTGAATCAAAAATATCTTCCACCTGGTTAATTTGCGAATGTTTTAGGGATTCAGAGGAAAAGTGATCTTCACAAAGGTTCAATTCATTAAAACAAACTCCTGTTTCGTTTTTCGCACATTCACTGGGTAAAATTTTTGATTCCTTGATTTCATCGAAAGGTAAAAAATGCAGTCGGGAAATTTGAAACCAGGAAGTATCGGAATTTGGACAGAGGGAACTTTTAAACTCGTTTTCAACAACTGGAGATTCCATTTTAAAAACTGGCAATTCCGTTTCAACATTTTGCGAAATTTTAGAACTGAAATTATCAGTGACCTGCAGTTTCTCTCGAGAGAGAATGGAAGAAAAACTTTTTTTAAAGAAATTTAAACTTTCTTCTGGAGTGTTTGAAACAAAATTTTGTTTATAAAGATATTTTACGAAAATTTTTTCCATTTCGGGCGGCGACTGTCACTTGCATGAAAGGAAGGATTGATCGCTTTGCCTTCGATGCTGATACGTGAGAGGTGCAACTAAGCGACTGTCCTTGCTTTTGTAGAATTCGTTGAAATCTAATCGAACACTGAGAAGTTGTAGGGAAACGTTTTCTGCAGATGCCAACATCAGGAGGAATTTTTTGACTCGATCCTGGAATTAAATAAGAAGGTGAAGTAAATGAATATATGTATTTTCAAAAATAGTCAGTAAAATTAATTTATTATATACTTGATAGGTTGCTGAGAGAACTTTCAATTGTCTCGAGAGTGTAGAGAGATATTTATTGAATGCATTCTGCCGTTCTATATTTTCAGCATCAGTGTTTTGAGATCGTCCCCATTTGTTTGACGGTTCATTTGTAGCGACGATTCGTTTCTCGGAATTCAACCTTGCCTCGTATTCCTGCGTCGCTCGAGTTAGGAAAGTGTCTTCCAGGTTCTGCAGATCGAGAATTGGACTGTACACTGACCGCAAATGATCTCTTAATTCCTAAAATAATAAAACAACAATTGATTATCAATAATAAAAAATAAAGAAAATCTTCTCAATAAATAAATCTTAATCTGACATAAAATTATTTTTATAAAAACTTACACGAGAATTTTCATCCAAAAGAGTTCCTCTCCTCACAGATTTGACAAAATGGTTGTGAGCAGTGATAATATCATCGAGAGAAGAGGCCTGTCTTAACTGTTTAGCGAAAATGTCCCACGAGCACTCGATAACTTCGAAAAGAAAATAATATTGCATCTGATGCACCAGGTGCACCATGCTGCTCGTAATCAAATGAATGTGATTTTGAATTGGCAAAACCTCTGGCATTTTTCTAAACATCTTCGCAGATGTTATTTGTTCCTTCCAAATTGCAGATAAAATCGTTTCCATTCGCTTAGCTCGCCAGAGTAGGAAAAAAACTGTCTGATATGTTTGCCTACAGGGTTCTAAAATCTAGAATTATAATAGAACATTTATTTGGTCATGATTTATTCATTTTGAAAAAGATTTTAGAATAATCTCACTTTTAAGTAATCTCTATAATTCCTTGCATTTAGAAAATTTTTAATTTAACTTACGGTTCCGATTGGCTCATCGACGTTGTAATCGAGAGCGAAGACATCCCAGCCAGTTTCATTTTCAGATGATGTTAGTAATCGAACATCAAGCCGCCTTTGAACGTCAGCATCCTCCAATTTTGTACTTGTTGCTCGAAGTGCTGTTTCAAGGATTGATGACAAATTGTGAGGGTAGAGAGAATTTGCTGGTTTAGCCAATTCAGGTCTAAGAAATTATGAAAGACTAAATAAGAACCTCTCAGTGTGAAACAGTATGCATAAGTATACTTAAGTACTTAAAAATGATTTTACTCTATCAAATGCATCAGATGTTGAACAAAATGTCCTTGACCAAGCAGCAAATATCCTTTTATTCCCTGCAAATGATCCATGAGATGATACTGTTTCGTCAAGATTTCCACGACTCTCGTAGAAGTTTCTTTGTAAGCCGCATCCATCATAGTTTGAAGTTGTCCATCTGGATCCATATCAAAGAAAGCTTCCACTAAAAAATAAAATAAAAAGAACCTTAATTCTGTATCCTTATTCCTTTTCTAAATACCTCATTTTTTTACATTATAGAAATAAGATACAGTATAAAACGTACCATTATATTTTTCGTGATCTTCCTTGAAGATTTCCATATACCTTCCCTGAAGTGGAGCAAAGTCCTTGCAAACTTCTCTCAAAAAATTGATACTCTTCCCAGTCCCTAGGATTTTCTTAGCCTGTGATTTGGTAATAAATGAAGGAACCATTTCGTTTCTAACTTGGTATTTTTCATGCCACATTCTGTCGCCAGCGACATCGACGCGAGCTTCAATGAAAAATTCTTGATAAGGATCGTCCAGTTCTCCGTCCGTAATCCACCGCATCAACATATTGTAAAGAGGATGGCAAACACTTTCCAAAATTCTCTTGACGAGTTTCCTCACTCCAGTGTCGCCGTGATGGTTAAATTCATAAACTGCAGAAGTCAAAGCGCCTCCTTTTTGACTCTGACAGACGTTAACAATACTTGCGAGACGTTTCAAAGTTTGTAAAGGATCGTAAGCCCAAAGGTGAAGATGAGCAAGAGTTACGCCTTCCAATCCTAAAGCACTGTAACCTCTGAAAATGAATACAATTAAATTATATTAAAAATAGATAAATACTCTGAATTTTTTTTTACTAAATTAATAAATGAATTACCTGTTAACTTCTTCTTGAATTATTGCGATAAACCTGTAGTATTCTGATAATTCCTTGTGAAGAGTAGCGACAAAACTATCAACGACTCTACCTGATCCACTTTTTGCCATTCGTTCTAAACCTCTTCTCACTACATTGTGCAAGTATCCTAATTCACTTAGTCTCAAAAGTGCTTGTTTATGTGATCTATTAACTTTTGCAAGAGGATCGATTTGGAATCCATAATTGGAATCGAGTTTGAGAACCTTTCCCTCGATTCCTTGGAAAGAATAAATTAAATCTTGAACCAAAATATCTTCAGAAATGCATTCCTCGTTGAAAATCCTACTTGAATTTAAGGACAAAGTACGCAAATTTCTTTCAGCGGTTCCTAGTGGCACAATTTGTCCTTGCGAGCAAGAGGATTGTGAAGAATATCCTAAAATGTTATGTTATCAAAATTAAAAAAAGTTTGTTTTACTATAATAATGATGGGCGTGCTTGTCATTAATTGAAGATAATTACCACTTGTGGATGCAACTGGCAAATTCAAACCCAGTCTCATCTCTGGAAAGCTGAAGGTTTTTTCTTTCACTTGCTCTCCTGAATAACTCAAATGAAGAAGAAAAACCAGAACACTCAAGCGATTCTTCAAAGGCTGAGAAATTATGATTATATTACATTAAATTAGCTAATCATTGTTATGTACTTGATTTTAAATGAGAAAGAATCATGCATATTTTACCCCATCTTTCAAATCATTGTGAAGTTTATCAAATTGTGCAGCATCACGTGCAGATAATTTTCCTCTTATCTGAGAAGCGATTGTCATTTCATCTTCTCGCAAAGTTTCTAATCCTTGTGTCGAAGAAAGCAATCCCAGTGAAAATCTTAAAAATCTTCTCGCAAGGTCTGCACAGAACATTGTCAAATACTTATACCATTTCAAACTAACCAACTTTTCGATATTTAAAGAAGTAAACTTACAAATGTAAATGAAAAACAGTAATTAATTAATATTAATTAAAAAAACATCTAATTAATGGATAGAAAATATACAGAAAATGAATTAGACTCTCTCACACTTAGACTTTCTTTTAATGGATGAATAGGAAGGCAAAACTTTCCGAGATTCTTGAATTAAACATGAGACATATATGTATCTTCGAAATAATCAATGGAAATAAGGAAATCATTAAAAACAAATGTAAAAACCAAAATCATAACCTCACCTGGTTTTTGATCTCCGCAAAGGGAGATGACCATTTTCTGCACCAAATCACTGACAGTTTCCGCTTCTGTAGCACTCATTTTATTTTATTATATCTGCACTATAATAACACAATGAAAAGTATAACACGGGGAACTCTTACTTCTATAAAATTCAAAATCAAAGTGACACTTGTCACACTGTCAAACTTTCTGAATGTATGTATATATGTATGTATTATTGTTTACATACAAAACCCACGGCCACGACAAAACCCTTACAGCCAAGAAATTTGTAATTGTAACGCACATCCTGCACGTCAAGATTCCGAAAAATCTGCATAATTAGACATTATTTTCTAATAAAAAATCGAATAAATAAGCAAATCATAACGTAAAAATTAAATGAAATTAAAAGCGTTAAAAGACGAAGGACATTCACCAATTTCACGACTTTTGGAAATTGTGAAGGTTATAGCCGTTACATATATGTATATATACACATATGTGTTCATATTTATGTGTACATATAGCCAACCGTCGACCATAGAGGTTAAAGCTCTAATAAAAGGCATGCACTGAAATTTAATTTGATTTTGAATTGCGCGCTTAAAATTTTGACCAATGGGAGCATATCTCTAGCGGAAGCCAAATATAAAAATTGCATTGGAAAATTTCCTTTGTTCCAATGCAATTTTTCTAAATTTACTTATGTAAATTACGTAATTTACGTAGAAAACCCCCCACTCCATATGAATTTGGTGTTTTCGACGTAAAAAACCTAGTAAATTACTGTAAAAAACCATGTAATTTACCTAGGGTATTTTACTTACCCAACCGTGATGGTCGACGGTTGGCTATATACATATATGAACACATATTTGTATATATATCGTGTATTATATATATACATATTAATGCATATATATATGTAACGGCTATAACCTCCAAAATTTGTAATTTAATTGAATATTGTGAAGATTGTGAATGAAAAAGTTAGTGAATAATTACAAGTGAAGATGGATCGAAAAAGTATCGGGAATCTAATCGGGAAGAGTTTTAGTAACTCACCGCGAAAACGAGTCTCAATTGTACAATCTTTAAAGAAAAACAACGCGTAAGTACCTTTTAATTAACAAATATACATCTTTTTGAAATAAAAACATTATATTTTAATACCACCTATAAACAGTAGTAATTCTTATTCCAAGACGTAGAGTTTCATCAAGTGTGTTTTGATTTCAGAACTTTGAGTGTGTCAGGACGTTCGAATCAATCGACACAAGTGATTTGTCGGACAGCAAGCCACATAGTAGAAAATTTCGGTTCCTCCTTGCCGGTTTTGGTAACCGAGGCACTTACATTTGTTGATCGAAATACTGCAGTGAGTGTTGGAGTTTCGGTGGATGGATGGGTTTGGCTAGTTTGTGGTCGTCAATTACTAGTTTGGCAATGCAAAACAACAATTCACGACGCTAAACAAAGGCGTACATTTAAGAGCCAGTGTCGAGAACTCCTTTTGCCTCAAAGTGATCTGGCACATAAAGCCGAATGCATTGCTGTTTGGCTTTCAACGGGGCAGCAGGTGCCAAGTTGCATGGCAGTTTCTCCAGAAGGAGTCGTTCGCTATTGGGCAAATGTAGCACATGAGGGTTCATCCGTAGAAACGAGCGCCGAACTCGCAGGACAGGAAGTCGATTGCCTAACTTATGTACCTGGTCACGGTTGTATTCTTGCGACTACAACTTGCACAGTTGCTCTTCTTCAACCTCAATTTGCAAATGGAAAGAATACCATTTCTTGTCGAGTTCTTCGTGCAAGTCAAGGTTGGCTCGGTGGAATTGGTAGAAGAATGTCTTCACTTATTTTCGGAGCGATTCCACAATCTCCAGTTGCAGAAACGGTAACTGGTTTTTAAACGTTTATCCTAAAGGCATTCCAGTAATACTTTTTAATGATAAATTGTTTTCTAACTTTTAGTTTCTTTTCAGAAATTAGTCAAAGTTGTTTGCAATAGCTTCGGCGAAAAAGGATCTAGAGTTTTGATTCTTGCAGGGACTTCTTTACAGTATTGGTCGTTTCCTCATGGAGAATCGGAGAAAATGGAGTTTGAGGAAGATATTGGTCAGATCGTTTCACAAGCTTTCCAGAGAAGGATTTGGGTATTTATTTTTAAAAATAAATGAAATCAATTCTATAAAATTGTAGATTTATTAGAGATAAAATTGGATAAAATTAATATTTTTTGAACTTTAGGAATCGAGTGCTTGCAATCCTCAGAATGTGAACTCTTGGTTAATTGATATGCAGCCTTATGAAGAAGGAATTGTTTTGTTGATGGCGACACATAATCCAGAAGTTTCATATACAGTACACTATGCGATCGGTAAAATTGACAAACATTTATTGATTAATTCAAAAATAATTATCTACTGTGCATTCATATTATTATTAATATTATTTTTACAGGATTTATACCGCTTAGTGGAACTAATATAGGAAACGCCTTTAAATGGTTTATGCCAATTAAAATTGATAATGCCCTACTATTCTCAAATTCTGAAGTACCAATGTATCGATTAATTCTTTCTGGATGGGAAGCAATTATTTATAATAATTACAATGTGTACATAATTAACAGTGAGTTTGCTAAAGTAGAAGTGTATATTAAAAGTTAAAGGAATTAAAAATTATTTGTCAATTTATTTTCAGCACTTATTGAACACGAACAAGACAAAATTGACATAGTGAGAAAAGGAGAAGACAGCATTCTCGGTGGGGCTTTATGTTCAGGAACACCTGTCTTATTCACCAAAAATCTCGGACTTGTTTCGATCATTCCGAACGATTTTACAACTCAGGACTTTAATGCGTTGGTTAATTTATTACTTTATCATTTTCAACAGTTTATTATTTAATATGTGGAAAACTAAATCTCTTCTTTTTTTCTTACAATGTAGAAGTTATTCCGATATTAGTGCGAGTGTAGATTACAGTTGTAATACGAGCCTTGCTGGTGAGAATTTTTATACATCAACCAGTAACGAGGAACTGCAGGACATGTTTTGTAGATCGGATCCCGCTGCACATGTTCGAGCCGCTTTTCTTCTTCGACTACGTCAAAATAAGGTATCAAATTTTAGTTTCTAAAAATGACAGGAGATTGCTTAACGAAAGTTAGTAGTAATTGTAAGGTTTATAATATTTATCATTTTTTCAGGCACAGTGCGAAGAAATTCTCTCCCAACTTTTCCCAATGCAAGAAGAACCGGTTATGGATATCGATGCGAATCTTGATACACTTATATTAAAAGTGGCAAAGGATTTAATCGATGATTATCCTGCTAATGATCCCCGGTGGGCCAATCACAGAGATTTATGTACGATACGATTTTTTTATTACTTTTAATATTTTCGCATTTCAAAATTCAATCTTTTATTTGCAAATTTTTCAGCTATAACATTAAACTCAGTTACTTCGATGCACATTCCGCATCAGTTGGAAGCGAAACAAAAAGCCTTAGACCTTTTCATATCCTTTTTAAAGGAATATGGCTTATGGGATAGAGTGAGTACAAATTTATATCTTCTTCTGAGGAGTATATATAAATTCGAATTAAAATCATCCATGATTTAAAAGTCTTTAATTGTAATAATGTAAATTTTTTAGTTTTGCGCTGTTTCTTATAGAGGAATAATAATGTCGACCTCATACGTTTTGGCTGAGTACTCGGAGAAAATTGTAGCTTCTTTGTCAATTTACAACCTTCAACAAAGGTGGGCACAAATTATTTGATAAAAAATAATTTATTTTAGTGTTTATTAGTAAATAGACATTTAATAAAGAATTTGTGTTTAGATATGCGGATATTGTGGATGCGATAATAGAAAAAAGTTTGAAACCTGAGGCGTACGTTTCTGAAGAACTTAGTCCACATGATATTTTCTATCGAGAAGTCAGCACTGTTCATAGATTTTTGCCCAATTTGGTTAATAACGCGGTTGAAGTTACTCAGTCAGAAAGACCTGCGCAACAAGTTGCTCAGTATTTGATGCAAGTTAATACCATTCTCTTGGTATGGATTTTATTTTAATTCTTATCTTAAACTACTTCTATGGATTAGAAATTTGTATATTTAAAATATTTGGATTACAGAGTATATTACATGAAGTAGTCAAATTTAGACAATACAACGCTGAGAGATTCGCGCCTTCCAGAAATTCAAGTGGAATAGCCGAATATCTTCCTTGGACGGCCGCTACTGGAAAATATGATTTAAGAACTTGTCTTAACACAATGGTAAGAAAATAATAAATGAAAATATAAATTGAAGAAACTATGAGTTTTTTTTCATTGTATCTTTTCATTATCTATTTTATAGCAATCGTTGACTCTAAAACACGGAGTTGTTGGAACAAACGACACATCTGTTCGAAACGAGCTTTATGAACAATTAGTTAGCATCATAGACTTAATACTCGATGGAAGAAAGTGCCATTTGGAAAGTATTAGAGGAACAGAAAAATTCGAAATTCTCTTGAAACAATACGAATCTGAAAGGACAAATTTGATTCAGCCACTTGGTAATTAAAATTAGAAAACTGATGTCTTTATTGAAATTATTTTATTGGATGCCAATTGTTTAATCTGAATTAACGTCTACTATTTTTTAACAGTCAAGGAAGAGCAGTACGAAAACGCAGCAATGCTTGCAGAAAAATATTGCGACTTTGCATCCTTAGTTCAAATTTGTGAACTTACGAATAACAAAAATCGTCTTGATAGTTACATGGAGAGATTTGCTTCTCAAGATTTTGTAGGATTCCTTTTTTCTTGGTGTGTTCAATTTTATTATTAATAAATTATTTCTTTTTATTATTTTGTTAAGAATGCAAAGTCATTTATCAACAAGAAAAATAACTTATGAAATTATTTTCCAGGTACGTGAAAGATGGACGTCAAGGACAATTAATAGAACGATGCAGACGTGGTGGAGTTCCAGAATTAACAGAAAGATTGTCGGAACATCCGACAATTTCCTGGGTTCAAACTGCCTTGACGGACGAATTACGTCTCGCTGCAAATACGCTTCATTCGTTAGCTGTACAAGAAAATGAACTTGTAACGAGAAAAAAGGTACAATTGAATTTTTAGAAACTTTGGAGTTTAAATGTTGAATTTGAATCGCTAACAATTTTTTTTTTAATTTAAATTTTATTTTCAGACGATGTTATCACTAGCAAAACTTGCTCTCATGGCTTCGAACGAACCGGAGAATGAAGTAAGAGACTGCATTGAAAGAATAGACACCGAATTGGGTTTGATTGCTCACCAAGAGGATGTTCCAGCCCAGGTGCTTGCAACTTATGGATACGATATCGAGAAACTGAGAGTACTTACACCAACCGAACTAATAATCGTAAGTATCGAATTCTTTAAGACTTAGAAAGAACAATTTTAATTACATAAAGTATTAAAAAACTAAGTACTTAAATTCAAATGTTTTGATGTTTTTACTTAGTTATACACGTGTGAGGAGAATACAGTCGCCAACGAATACGATTTCAAAAAAGCTCTAGATTTGTTGGAGTTCGTGGAACAAAAAGATGAAAGAGTATCTCTAAAATTGAGGATCTGGGCCCGAGTTGCTCGACGAGATAAGTGGGATACTGTATCGAAAAATCCAGAGCAACAGGTGCAGGAAACGACCTTCTTCAAACTCATGGAACTTAACCACTTAATGGGTAAGAAAGTCTAAATTTATTTTAAAGTATTTGATTTCATATTTCGTGAAATATTTATCTGTAGAAAAAACTGATTGTTTTGAAATTATATTTAAGGAGATAATATCGAGGACTGTCTCCCTTCGGTCGATTTACTTCTCGCGGAACAAGAATTGGGTGATCTCGCTGCTTCTAGCAATTTCCAGTATCTTATTAAATTAGTTTACGAATACGCTTATCATAATTATTAATTACTATATTAAAATAAAAGTTGTGCTTTTATTGAAATTATGAAGCTTGTCAATAAATTGTCATTTTTGCATAAAATTGTTCTTACTTAATTCCTAAAAAAAGAAAAGAGTTTATAATAAAGTTAAATAATAGAGTAGTTATTAATAGACTAAATTGTGAAAAGAGTTTTTGAGAGTGTGAATAATACAAATTTTCAATTCGAAGTATATATCTCACTTGGTCGGGCGACTTGCAATCCATTTCTGAAAGAACGTATGCATTATGTTTTTTATGATAATAAATTGAATTATGATTATTAATTCTCTTTTTCGATGTACCTAAAATTAAACTTACCAGCACATCTCGTTAATGATGTTACTTTATGTACTTGGTAATAAAGATTAGGACACTTTTTCTTTTTGGAACAAATCGAGAAATCTAAAAATGTAATATCTTCAAAGCTAGTCATTGGTTGGCAGTAATAATTTTTCTGAGCTTCGTTGATTGTCCACTTTGTCCAAGTGCAAATTTCCATTGTTCCGTATCCTACTCCATGGGCCTAAATTAAAAGCAACTTAAATTTATTATCTCAAAAAACTAAAATAGTACATTAAAAATTAGGAGTAATTGATTTAAAATACCGAGAGTGTAATTTTTTTTGTATTTGATCTCCACTGCGAGTGCAATTTGTAAGTGATCGATTCTTCGGGACTAATGTAATCTTCTATTTGTGTTTTAAGTCCTCTTGCATTTATTTTACAGTAAACTGGTCGTAAACTTACAGGAACTTAAAACAAAATGATGTAAAATGTATTTTTAACTAAAATTCATTAAAATGAATGACTTTTTAAATACCTTCCAAAAGAAGTCTAGTAATGTCTCCTATATCGGAACTTTGGATTAAACGATCTTCATCAGAAATTAAAAAGTTTTTAAATGAATCTTTGTTGTTTTCCGAAATAAAATATAAGAAATAAATTTCTGTAAAGAAATTAAAATCGTTTTAAAAGCTTATAATATCTAACCGTTTAAAATTAATAAAAATGTTTACCAGGGTGTTTGAGTTTGATTTTTTTAATTAAAGTTAAAGCCAATTGCTCTTCTTCTTTATTCAATCGAGCTCGAGGTGTAAGCAATACGATAGCCTGACCAATATTTCCAATTTTACATTTATCTTCATTTTCTTTCCAAACAGTTTCCAAATGTTTAAAAACAGATTCGAGTACTGCTGTATAATTGAACTTTGCGGGCCCTGATAAGTAAAAAGAAATCAGTAAAATTACGAAAATTAAGATAAAAAAATAGAAAAATCTTACATGCAATTTTCTTGATATTATTAAAACTCTCGTAAATTGAAGCTGGACTATTTGTAACATTAAACAACCACTCGCCACTTGAACCGTGAATCAAACCCATTTTGGAACCAAACATCGAAACGTCAGCATCTTCCACCAAAACTCTGTATCAAATTAATTTAAATTATGTAAATATAGCTTATAAATTGTTTTCCAAATAATAATTAAATGTAGTTATTAATTTCAACAAGATTTACGATAAAAAATCAGTCGTATAATCTCGGGACCAAGCTCCGTCAAATGCAACGAAAATTTCTACTCTGGGCTGATGATTTTCTCTGCGACAATTTAATTCAGTGAAAACGTGATTATTTGCGTAATATGTAAAAGTATTTGTGGCGAAATTCACCAATCGTTGAATAGCTTCATCTGCCATGTACACGTTTCCATTTTGAAAAGCCAGGATTTTAGAGACAGCGTAGGTCTAAAAAAATTAATAAATCTTCAAGTTAAAAATAAAAAATTTAAATATAAAATTTATTTTTTTTAATGTTTAACCAAATAAAAATTGTTCGATGTATACCTGTTCTTCCAAAACGGTCCCCGATGCAATGTGAATAAAATTTCTGCCTCTGTTACAGGCTTTTATATTCTTATCGAAAGCAAATCCTCGATCTGAATAATACATATCTAAAACTTGGCTAAGTCGAAAACTTTGGAAGTATTTAATCCATCTTGGCAAATTTTTAGCAATCACGAGACCTGTATTACCAAAAATAACTTTTAATGAATGAACTGTTATAATGATAAAACGATATTGAAGAGATTTGAAATTCTAATTTACCATCAATGCTGCCAATTATTTCTGCTCTCGTTGCATCAAAAAGTCCACGCTTATTAGAAATATAAAAAATGGCAGGACGCATTGTGCTATTCCAAAATCCAGTTGCACCGATGGACATTTCAGAACGTACGATTGGCCCTTGATAAACTACCATTTCTGCTAATTCACCTAAAATTAAATAAATTTTATTATTGAAAGAGATAATGATTAAATTAAAAAATTTTGATTAATCAAGAATAAAAATATAAATACAAAACAATACCTGCTAGTGTCGCAACCCAAATATTATCAAGTTTTATAGTCGATGAGGAAAGAGATTGTATCCACATTGATCGCTGTAATGTTATCTGATTTTTAGGAAAAATTAAATCAACTTCCTCTTCATTATATTGGAAATCCTTGGTCGTGTTTTCGGATGAAAATTCTAAAGTAAATAACCCTCATTAACATAAAATGTAAAAAAGATAGCTATCCGAAATCTATATACAAATGTAAATATTATTATTACATCGATCAAAATGAATTGCTTTACAAATAAAATAATAACCAGTACTTAAGTATTTTTGATGGGTGAATGAAAATAATGAGTTCAGTTCTACTTTTTGTGGTTCGAGAGATGCAGCAATTCCATTAAGTACATTTCCGAGAGCAATTGTTCCAAATCGAGTTAAAATCACTCCGTTTTCTTTGGGACAAATGTTCGCTTCCTTGATTGAATTTCTACCTATGCAATTTTGTCATTAAGTTTCTGTCACATATTTTTTATGTTAAATTTAAAATTAAAGAGGTATTTCGATAAATTCTATAATTAAATTCAAATTCATAAATAATTCAGCCACCTATCAGTTTCTCGATAGGACCGGCAATGCAAAAATTATCTTCATTCTGAAGTTGATGATACCAGATCGTGTTGGAAATTGCATGATGTAAAGTACAACGTTCCAATAATGTGAGAGCATCAGAAGGAAAGACATTTGGATCCCCAGGAATTAGTTCTTCGACAATTGTCTGTTTTGCTCTCTGTGGTTTGTCAGCGATAAATGGCAAAATACCATTCATGGGAAGAATTTTTTCATCAAAACCAACGCCGTCGAACTTGAATCTAGTGAAAGAATTTTCTATTTGAAACTGAATCCTTTTAATGACTTTGCAAATTTCTATATCCTACATATTAGAAATTTTAATCAACATACCTGCGTAATAAAGAAGTAGAAATTGTTTTTATATTCATGGATGAATATGAAAATCTTTCAGCTTTTCGAATAATATCTATAATTACTCGCAAATTCATGGGGAGCTGAGAACCCCAAATAATTTTATTTGTGTAACATTCTCTTAAATTGAAAGGTATGGCAGTATTGGATAGAACTGTGCATACACCTAAAAAAAGTGCACATGTTATTAAATATAGAATAGAAATTTAAACTTTAATGCAGAAACTTAAAAAGCAGATTACAAAAGTGTAAGAACTCACCATAAAAAGTTAAGAGAAGAAAACAAATTGTATTCATTTTTAAGTCTTATGACATGATTTAGGTAGTTAATTGTGTACGAACGATGATGCTATAAGGTACTTTATACTGTGTATAATACTTGAAAATGACTCACATCAAAGTCACGAAGATCAGTAGAGATAACGGTCCATTCTGTTTGTGATAAGATAATCTGTTGTAAAAGGTGCAACCTGTCCTAATTTTCCCTATATGTATTTATCACTCAAAACGTTCAATACATGATTCTATTGTATTTTCTGAAAATAATTCATGTCAGAACGGAAATAGTGTGATTCAATTACTACAAATTCCCATTAAAGAAATTAAACATAAATTCATTAATATTTTAATTTTAGTGTACATATATGTATAATAATGAAAATAATAAAAATCTACTTAAATTGCAACCATAAAATAATTTTTCTTAATAACTTTAAACAATTTTATTCTCAGATATTAATTTTAAATAATTAAAATAAATTATTTCAGACTCTCGAAGTATTATACAAATATACGTTTTTTCAGTAGGTCATTCAAAAATAATTATACAATTCCAATAAATTAATGAATAAATTAAAATATCCTTGAAAGTATAGTTTTTTTTTCAATTAATGATTAAATCAGTTATAATTGATTTATAACCACCAATCAACAAAAAATCAGAATCGGTTAAAATATAATAAGCGGTTTGTTTTACATTAAGGTGTGACAATGGGTCACTACGAAATGATATAAGCAGAGGAGTAAATAGCAAATAAAAAAGTGTTCTAAGTTCAGAATTCTCGACAGAAAATAATTTAAGCATTAACTTTTTGCATAAAATAATCAAGCTCTGTTTATATATGGGATTAAAAGGCCAAAATTAAATATCCCCTCTCTCGTAATAGAGGTGAGAAATACGTTACTCATGAGATAAGGTATCTTATCTCACGATAGGGATTGTAGATTTTTGAGCGTCGACCGAAAGGTGTGGTAAAAACTTTCTGAGCACCAGCTCATTAGGGCATTCAATCATTTAAAAAAGAGTTATTGGAATCTTCACCAATCTTCACTTGAAAAGATCCTAAAAATGTTTTCATTCCCTAAGTGATTCTGAAATTAGAAATATAATCTTTAATAAATTAATGTGAATGTTTAATTCTTAAACACGCCATGATAAAATAATTTGTTAATCAAATATTGGTGATTCATTTGTGAAAAAGTGAAACAAATAAAGAAAAAATTGGGTCATTCTTCAGTTTAAAATGACCATGTATTCGTTTTGGTGTGCAACTATTTTAAGTTTAATAGGTAAGAAAAAATCATTTTCTTATTAAAACTTTAAATTACTCTTTTTAACAATTTTAGCAAATAAACATTTAAAAATATAATTTTCAGTTGTCTTTGGACCAGAAAATGTATTTTCAGCAATGTCACCCGGACTTCTTGAATGTTATAATAACACTTATATTTTAACACGGGATAATAGATTGCCTCACAATATGAATAGTCTGATTGAAATTATACGAAAAATTGAAAATACACAAGGTCTTTATATGGATCTAAGAGTGTTGTCTATCGCACTTTTGCGTAGGTAAATAATTGACAAATAATTTAAATTATTTGAAATTAATTAATATGCAATCAAAATATCTAAGAATGTTTATTTTTAAATGTATAGATTTAGAGAAGACGGAATCGTATTTCAACCAAAGGCATTACCCATTAATGGAATTTTTCCTTATTCGGCTGAGGGTTACAAATATGAACGATTTAAGCACATTCTCAGTCTCATACCAGAGGATAAGCATAGATTTCCTAATGAGAGTATTTCAAACATTGAAAGAGTGAGCGAAGCTAAAACTCCTAAAACTACATAAAAGATTCAATTTAAATTCAAATAAAAACTGAATTTAAGCTACTCATTAAAAAATATTTATCTAATTAAATTTCTTCTTTCAGTGCTCGTTACATTTTATGTTGTCTAGTAGCATAGAGCAATATAAGCGAGATGAGGAAGATTTAATTTGTAATAGAGAATTCGACAACGCATATCGAGTTCGAAGAAACACTAATGAAGATTCAGTAATTAATACGAGCGAAAAGAATAATGAAGACGTTGAAATGCTTTCTCCTCAGCAAATGTGGGTAAAAATTAATTTAAAAAAATGTTTAATATTAAAAATATTCACAATTGGCAACATATTTCTTTTCAGAGAAAGCATGATAAGCAATAAGCAAAGAGAAGAAGAACGTGAAGTCGATCCTAATTCATTTTATCCGGATCTTCCACCCAATCATCCTGCCCTTGCAAACTTGGAAACTGTTCCTCTCAGCAATTGTCCTGTTGAATCCGGAGTAGTTAAAACTAGGTGAACTATTTACAAAATTCTTAAATAATTCAAATAGTGATCAATAGTAATCAATCCTAAAGTATACATTTAATTTTTGTAGATGGGGATCTATTGCAGCAGGTACGGTTCTTGCAGCAATAGCAGCTGCGATGGAACCGCAGCAAGTTGCTATCAAGAACCTCATGCGAGGCAAGAATGTAGAACCAAATTTCTTTGCAAATTCACAAGGAATAGATAACACGTGGTTCGCAACTTTAGCTGGTAATTTTTATTAGCAACTAATTACCAAAAATCAACTAGTGCTACTGCTAATCTTAGCTAATTTAACCCAAGACCAAAGATAATTAGTATAACAAATTTTAAACAGGGGATTTAGCGGAAGTGACTTTGTTGCAATTACTTTACAAACAGCCCAACGAACCTTTTGTAATTGGTGTGGACGGCAGATGGAATTCGACAAACTTGCCGAAGTGGTACTTCCTTAAGTCAACAGACAAACTTGAATTAACTCGAGCAGAATTAAGAGGAGGCATCGATGGTTTGATTATTGCAGAAGAGCTCAAACAATGGTACGACATGACCGGAGGTAATTTACGTCTGTCCCAAGTTCTGGATATGTACTACAATGCTCGAGGTATATTTGGATCGCCAACACGAGCTTGTAATCGCAGGAATCTTTTCACAAAAGTGGTGAAAACAGACACTCTGGAACAACAGGTAAAATTATGTGATATAATTTTGTGATATGAAAAATTATGAAATGTGGAGATTATGTAAAATTTTCAAGTGCTCTAAATGACCCATTATAATAAGATTAATATGTAATTTCACAGACCATCAGTGCGGCAAAACTTCTAAAAGATATAGGAAAAGGATCGTTTAATGATATTACCATACTAGAGACAAGCTGTAAAGAAGCTGCTGGTCAAGTGATGCCTTTCTTGGGTAAATAAAGTAGCAAAAATTTAATATTAAAATTAAAAGAGATTTTTTAATCTTTACATTTATATTTCCAGCTTCTGAGATGAACGATGATTTGTCATGTGAGGAAACTGATCGTTATAATGATTTTAGTAGAGGATTTGTCGATCTCACGATCGTTCTAGACACAAATTGGCCATTCAAAAATATAAAAACAATTATTGCGTGAGTCATTTTAAGGTATTTCTCACTTAAAATTCAAATATTGTAATATTTAATGTTACTCTCAAATTTAACGCTTTTAGAAAAATTCTCGATGGTATTGAAGTGGGTAAATTCAATAGTAATTTCACCATAATCAATGCTCAAAACGGAGAAGTGATGATAAAAACATCGAACACTATTTTGGATTGGTACAACTTTACTGAATCAGAATACAAAAAATGTATGTAAATTAAATTTAAAATTATATTAGAAATTAAGTTTTGAATCTAATTTGTGAATCATCCTAAATATTATAATTCTTATTAAATCTCCACAGTCACTACTGGATTTGACATGCCAGAAACGATCAAGCATGTAAGAAATATTTTTGAAAAAAGATTAGATGAAGAACAGAGGCAGCGAATTGGTGGAAGTAATGCAAATGTCCTTTTGTATATTCCACGTTCGACTACGATATCAGATCCCGCTAAAGAATTTTGTTTAGAACAAATAAAGCACATGAAAGAAGAAATTCCAGGTATTTCCTTTTCCAGTTATTAAATTAAATTTTAAATTAATTTTTTTATTTGAATAATTTCATTTTATGCAGATACTTTGATCCTCTTTCTCACTTACGGACCGAAGGATGTATGGACAAGCTTAGTAGATAACTCTAATATATTTGCAATTGGAATCGGAGAATCAAACAGTGCACTCTATCCACTTGATTCTTTAATCCAAAGAATAAAACAAAGTAAGAATTTTTTAATTAGAGTTGAGATTAGGAAATTAAGATCTAAAAAATATGGATAAATAAGGCCACATATTAGTTATCCAAACCCTACCTTACTACCATTTTTTCCCTGAAATATTTAGGATCAGATAAACATACCTTATTATATTTCCTTTACATAATTAAAAAAATTCTCAATTCGATATATAAATAAATGTATAAATGGTATATTGCGGAGAAAAAAAATGTCGGTGAGGTGAAGATTGGATAACAATATATACATGATCTTAAAATAATATAATTCTTACCATTTAGTTCCTAAGCGCCTAATAAATTCGAAATGTGGATCCAAATATGAGTCTCAAGGATCTGCCGAATCATTCACTGATTTTGTGGAACCAAATGGAGTTAATTTTTACAGAATTCATCCCAACTACTTTTTTACTTCTGATTCCACTCCCAGAATAAATGTAAGACCCCTATAAAATATAAAACAAATAGATAATTAGATTTAAAATATCATTTTTCAATTGATTATTCATTGAATTAAATTACTTTAAATTTATTTTTTACTTGCCTTTCTTAGTTCAAAGTATCGGTGGGAAGTCAATTGAACATCTGCTCAAGTCGAGAATTGTTACACGTGAATAACTCTCTACCAGCAAATTCAGAATCCTGTTCAACTATAACAAGCGACACGTACAGTGTTGATCTTTCATGTGGTGATGCTAGTTATATTCATCAATGCCAGCCCTATTACTTTTCTGTGAGGGCAAATTCTTCAGGAACATCTAAGTACTCTTATTGCACAGGTGAGAAAAATTATTGAAAATACTCTAAAAAGATTCTAAACATGATTAATGATAACATTTAAATTATCAAGTTATACTACCACAAAATTTTACTTTAATTTTCTTCTTTTCAGATATGAATTTGTGCCGATTTCCTGATCAAATAAAATTTACGATATTTTATGAAAACCTAGTTTGTACAAGTGGAGTCAATTCGATTACAATAATGCCATTTACAATCATTTTGGCAATAATATACACACTTAGTCACTATTATTAATTTAGTTTTAAGTCGATTAATCTTCAGAAAATTTGAGTGGTCACACACTTTTAAAAGTACAAAATTACGTTCATTAAAGTTCTGAATTTTGGCATCACTTTTCTAAATTTTAGCATTCCTCATTTATTTTAAGATTCTATTCTTTTGTTACTGTTCATCGAGTTCAAAGTTTGTCAATTAAGTAATAATGATTTAGAATTAGTCTTAGTTTTAATTTGCTGACATTCTAAAAATAAACACTTTTGTATTTGTTTCCGGTTTTAATAAAATATTTTTAAAAGTTTACACTACATTATGTTATACTTCAATTTGTTCTTATACAAATGGTTTGCAGAGTGTCACTGTGTGATCGACGCCACATGCGACTTTTTTTACTTGAGCGCCCACAGAAACCTAAGAAATAATGTTATTAATTAAAAATAAATTTAATTACAATTTTACTTTTGTTTTTAATTACATATAAGATTAAGATAAAATCAACCAGTAAAATCATCTTTTTCAATTACCTTGAGGGGAAAAAATTGATCATTGACGTGACCCAAACCAAGGGATCCAAATTTATTTCGACCCCACATGTAAAGCTCTCCCTTATTCGTCAATGCCGCTAGATGACTTATTCCGCAATAAATTTTTGCTACCTGTAATATGAATTGAATTAATGAATTGAAATAATTTTTATATTAAAAAAATGTAATAGATGTTTTTCCCTACTTGAACGTTACGTTCATAAGCATTTATGCCGAAAAGTGTGGAAGGAATCAACGTTGGTTTAAGTGCTTTTCGAACATCCGGACCAAATCCTAAGATTCCATAGCCCCATACAAAAACGTCTCCCGCATCTAAAATTCGAATAAAGTTAAGTAATCTTAATTTAATACTTTATGAATAGTATTGAAATTTAGTACTTGCATAAATTTACCATTTAATACCATACAGAAACTTCCTCCAGCTGCGATATCAATAATTCTACCGAGGTCTTTGCACATTTCTAATTCTGTCGCTATGTTTATTTGTTGGATCCCACTTTTGGTGGGCAGCTGACCGTATTCTGCATTTCCCCAACCAAATACTCTACCCTTATCTGTTTTGAGAAAATAATTTTTACTTGGAATTATATAAAGAATACTGTAATAAATAAATAAATAATAAAAAAAACTGTAAAATATAAAACAATTTGACTTACCACTAAGTGCCAAGACACAATCTGCTACACAAGCTACTTTAATAATATGTTGCCCTGCTAAATCTCCCTTGACTAAACCAGGTCTGTATTCATTTTGAAAGTGGGCAAGACCTGTTTGCCCGTCTGCTCCCCATCCAAAAGTATAAACCTCCCCATTTTCTGTTAAAAGAATGCTGAAAAATAAAACATTAATATATACTAAGACGACTATTATCAACTTACATTTTTTAGAATGTGTCGACTATTTACATTTTTTTTACAATTCGTTTAATTTTACCTGTGATCCTGTCCAGCAGACACAGCCGTTATTTGATTTCCTTTAATGTCCGGTATATGATGTACAATCGCATTTTTGTTGTAGTCTTCGTTATTGATAATCGGTCTTCCACACTGACCGTATCCATTATTTCCTAAGGTGAAAAGACCTTCGGTCGTTAAAACTAATAAGTGAGCTCGGCCCGCAGCTAATCCTAAGACTTGAGTTTTTGGTTTTTTGAGAGGCAAATTTATTGGTCTTGGTGTTGTTATAATATCGTCAGTAAATTTTTTATCCCTGGGATGTAATCCTATAAGAAAATAAAATTTAATGTACGTCAATATTTATATTTATAATTTAAAAACTTAAAGATTTTAATATCATTTTGAAAACTTTTATTAGAAGAAGGAACATTATACGTATGTACGAAAGCAGCGAATAAATTTTATAATAGAACATACCAATTTGAGAATCTGCATTTATTCCGCTGCCATAGAGAATATTATTATCCGTAGAATGAACAGCAAAAGCGGTAAAACCGTAACCACATGCTACATCGACAACTTTATATATTTCTCCAAAACTTAACCGGCTTGGTTTTGGAATGAAGGCAATATTATCAATTCTTCTAACCCTATCTATTGTTCCTAAAGCTCCATGTTCTGCTAAACCCCAGACATACACTCTTCGATCACTTTCCTGGCCGACGGGATACTGAAAAACTGCTCACAATACAAGCCTATTATGTAATTTATTCCTCGCAAATAAAAAATTATTCACAAAAAACAAAATAAGGTATTAAATATCCCAGCAGTAATCGTAAAAATAGGTTATAACTTGAATATACATGATAAGAAAATGTCTTCAAAAAAACATTTAATGATAAAAACTCATTGAATTTAAACATTATACAATATAAAAAGCAATTATAATTTATTATAACTTATGTAAAAAGTAATAAAATGGTTCTCACGATTACTGGTATGTACTGGTACATTTACTTAATTAACATAAAAAAAAAGTGTATTATAAAATAATAAAGGTTTAGAAATGAGGAAATGAATAAATAAATTGAGAATTAGAAGTGTCATCACCAGGTAGTGTTTTCAATTTTTGCTTCGGTGTTTTTGGTTTCCTTGTGGCTAAACTTTTCTTACTTCTGCGGCTAATTAATTTTGCACATGTTTTTATTGTATTAAACATAACTGATCAAATGCGCATTGCGTTAATTACACAATATTTCAAAAATAAATAATATACATATATATTTGTATGCGGCGTGATGGGCGTGATTCCTAACCTCTACTTTTTGTTATGGCGGCAACATGTGTGCGATGTGGAGCCAAAGTGGAGCGCGGAGCATACGGGTAAAACCAGATAAAAATGTAAAATACGGTAAGTAAAACACGGTAAAAATAATTGTAAATAAATACATATACATATATGTTATACCATCAGGTCATAAATACATATTATACATATAATTTGTGTGTGTGTAAAGCGTGTAAAGCAATTCGATTTTAACAGCTGCTATCGAATAAATAACGCGGGAATTGAAATTATGTACCAAATAAATACCAAAGATGTGATATTTCAGCAATTTGAAATAATTTTTGGAAAATAAACTTTGTGAACTATAAAAATTTGACATAGCTAGAAAAAAAATGGAAAAAACGATTTCACAGATATGATGTAAATAGTATGTTAAATTATAGATTATACGAATGAAACAGACTTTTTAACGCAATATTATTTAAATAATATTTTACTCAATTTTGAGAACAAGTACGCAACAATGTTTAATATTTAATTTAGAACTCTGAAACATTAGAAATAATTAAATAACTGTAGATGAGACAGTAAAAAAGACGAAATAATTAAAAGAAAAAACAGATTTCAAATTTCCATCGTCATTTCTGGCGAATATGGTGTCATAGTTTGGATTGTAATTCTTGCTCTTGGAACTGTTCTATAAATCTGCAAAGAAAAATATAATATTGGTATTATATTAAAAATATATAAATGTTACGAATTAACTTAAATTCAATAGAACCTTTTCAAATCAATCTTATTCCTTACCTTCTGGAACATCTTGTGACCAAAGGTTTGTTCATGTAAAGAATCGGTGAATTTTTCGCGAATTAAACCCGTGACAAAACGATAATATTGCTGAAAATAAAAATACAGTTATTTTCAATCGCAATAAAAGCACTTGTTTAACTGTTAAGACTTTTAATAAATCTTTATCTTGAAAACTTACATTTTCACCATCAATTGTTGTGCTTGAGGAATCTGATGTAATTTTGTCAAAAACGTTAATTCTTTTCTGCTGCTTTTGTATCATAAAATCATTACTATCTGAATCACCATCCCCACTACCTCTTTTTCTCTTACCACTTCTTTCTGCAGAAACTCTGAATTCATGTAAATTGATATTCGCTTCATTCCTTCTTTTCTTCAGTGCTGGCTCATTAAAAACAATATTAGACTCGTCTAAAGAAGATTCCTTTCTCTTTCCTTGTGAATTTAGTTGAATTCTTGCGTCGATCCTCTCCTTATTCTTAGCTTTCAATCTAGGCTCATCCAAAAGCGAATCATCTGAACGAATCCATACCTTATTCCCAGGTTTTTCTTTCTCTTGTGATTTTTTTCTCTCTTCTATTTGCATATTCGATTCATTTCTCGACTCTGATTTTTGGCTCGATTCTATATTTGCTTCTTTTTCTTTTTCTTTTGATTTCTCGATCCAACCACCAAATACATTTGTCTTAAGCTGCGATTTTGTTTCCTCTCCCAATTTATTCGATGTCGATGGTTCGAAAGACTTATTTTTCTGAGTTCTCTGAAAATTTTGAAGAATCAATTTGGCCGACGACTGAGAACTTAGTACATTTAGTGAATGTTGCACATTTTGGGATCCTTGTAAACTTTGCGAAACATTAAAATTTTGGGAACCTTGTGATCTTTGTGAATCTTGTAGACTCTGAGAACTTTGACTCTTGCTTTTCGACAAGACAGGAAAAAGCGAATTCCCTGTGTCTAATTTTAGTTTTTTTGTTGGAGCGAAACTAAAAGCTTCTTGAGTTCTCTTTTCGGTACGCTTTTGGTCTATCGACAAATTTGGAAAATTAGTTTCAATACTACCAGTGTTTTCCTGACTCTCGGAAGAAGGGGACCTAATGCTCGAAGGTCCAGAAGAAGACGGACGACTTTCAATATGAGAATCCAAAAAAGTTGATTGGGTTTCATCTGTCGAACTTTTTCCAAGTTCCTGACTTGTAAACTCGCTCGTTTCGGCTATTATGTTTTCACTGCTAGAGTTCGAAGGCACCTTTGAATCGACGTCTTGCGTATCTAGTGCCAAGACTGTGAGTTTTTTGTTATTATTCGAGATTCCTCTTTTTTCTGAATCGATGAGTAATTCTTTGAAATTGTGCTTCGGATTGCAGTGCTGTCTCACAGAACAATGTAAAACTGCCAATAATATTTCTGAGTCAGAGACCATCCTGCGCTTTCTTTTCCGTAACAGTTCATCTAAAAAGAGAAGAGATAATTAAAGGAATAATAACTTAAGCGAGCGTTCAGACATTACGTAATAATAATAAGATTATATTTAATAATTAAAAATTACCAATTTCTTCGTATCCTGTCTTCAGTCTTTGTGAATGAAGAATGCTTTCCTCTGTCTGATTGGATCCGATCATGTAATAAACAGCGACGAATTCGTCAGAACAAAGTTCTGTTAAATCGGTGTAATCTAATGGATTGAACATTAGAGCTTTTCCACCTGAAAGATTCGTCAATTTATAAGCTAATATTTGTATAATTTAAATTTACAGTATGCTTCACCAAGTTGATTGTGAAATTTTTCAATTTATAATTAAATTGGTAATTATATATACCTGCTCCTTTCACTATATCCTTGTAAATTCTGAATTGAGAGTAACTGAAGAACAAAAATTTCAAGTTCTTGAACAACGAACGACGATCAATGTTTGGCGTCAAAGATACTTGTTCTTTATCTATTGCGTTTTCTTCAATTGACAATATGTAATCAGTAACTTTTGGCAATTCTCGATTGCTTGCGACTGCATCCTGAACTGCTTCCCAATATTCAATGTTTACTATTGGAATGCAATTTACCAAAGCTAACGCGACCTAACAATAAATTAAAAAAGAAACGTATTATTTAAATCTGTGATGATATAACTATAATTTTATACATATACGTTTATAGATAAATAATAATTAATATTAATATATTTCAATTATAAACCTTTTCTCCCAATCTTGCTTTACGAGTTGTGAGATGTGTGACAGTTTGTTGTTTCCAATCATGAACGATGCAACCATCTAGTCTATTTACAATTAATTGCAAATGATCCATGTCACTTTCATCCAGAGAAGAAACGAGAACGATTATAGGAACGTAAAGTGCTCTGGACAGACAATTAATTTATATTCATAAAAAGTACGACATAAGTAAAATAAATTACGTCAAATAAAAGAAAAATGGTAAAAATCAACTTACGTATAAATGCTTTCCTGCAGGCCGAATTTAATTTTGTCCATATGTTGTAAATACACACCTTCGGTAGTTACGTTTATCTTTTCTTCGATCCTGTAAATCGCACTTCCATATTTCGATCCTAGATCTTTTACAATACATGAAGGCTTTGGATCATTGTCCTGAAATGTTGTACATATTATATTAAAAATAACGATGTTTTTTTCAAGAGTTAACTTATTAATATCTTTATTTTATTATTCTTACCCTGAATTCAACAGAAACTGATGCATGATTTCTACTGACTGACTTGTCCCCTCTTAAAACAATATCGCCTTCAGTTCTACTCACAGTAATTGTCGCCTTACTTGTCAAGTAGATTAGTTCACCTATAAATTATTTTCAACATATGAATAGTTAAGAAATATTACAAAATATGTGCTTTTTGTTACCGACAAATATAAGTATAACAAATGTCAAGACCATTTTTTTGGGCGAAGTGTCTAAACGTCCGGCTAAACGGTCGTGTAGATACATTGTTTTATTGTTTATGTTATTGATATTTAAAAGAATGTTTAAGTGTCATAAATTTACCTTGAAGTCCCCTTAAAAGCCACATTTTGATGCTTTAAAAAAATGTTATATTGGTTTTTGCGATGCGACACAAACAAAATAAAATGTAAACAACTAAACTAGTATGTATATATATATATATATCCGACGGGCGGCTATCACGGTTGGGTAAGTAAAATACCCTAGGTAAATTACATGGTTTTTTACAGTAATTTACCTAGGGTATTTTACTTACCCAACCCTGCTAATAATAAGTAAAAAACTTCGTGTGACGCGTCACTGCACAACCCTGCTTTCCAGTGCCGAAGCTCAAAGCAAGCGAAGAAGAAGCGCAAGCTGCAAAGAAGCGCAGTGTGCTCAGATCTGAAACAAGATGCCCACGCACACAATGAAACCTCTGTGTCCGTGTGAAAAAGGTAGGAGGCCGAATGAATGCGCGCGCACCAAATTCTCCTGTTCTGAGTTTGAAAACCCGAAGATGTACGATTGCCTTCGGAAAACTTCGGGCGATCTATTTATATCTCCTCGATTCACATTTGAAATTGAGGAAATTTTCATTTTTAATACTTCGATGCGTTTTGATGTTGAGGTTAGGTTTTTCAGGTGGAGAATATTAATATTAATACTATTATATACATTATTAATGTTAATATTAGGCTTATATTATAATAGAATAGATTATAAT
>UCOK01009492.1:0-12230 GCA_900474325.1 Synergus umbraculus | reverse complement strand
ATATATATATATATATATATATATATACACTTATGTAACAATTTTTTAAACCTTTTTAATGCTTTTGTGTTGAAATATGTTAATAGGTTATGTTACCGACACGTAGTTGAGAAGGGTTGGGAAGCGTGCCACTATTAGGTTTTAAATATTTCACCTATGCAGCTATTATTTTATAGATAAAAATGGTGATGAGGAAAGAGGCGAAGAAAAATAAAACTAAGCCTGTTGCAGCATTTCACGAAAACATGTAAACAAACACAGAAAAATAGCAAAATCTGTGGAATGCCTTAAAATCCGCCATTGTGTCCACATCTTACCAATACGCGGTGTTTGAGGTCGCAAAAATGATGTGTCGATAAAAAAAGCGACACTTCAAACACATCATTTTTGCGACCTCAAACACCGCGTATTGCTAAGATGTGGACACAATGGCGGATTTGAGTAAAGTCTACAGTAATTTTTAGTGGTTTGAAAATGCTCCAACACCGTTAACAAAAATTTTGTACTAAAACGTATGAAACATAAAATAGTATCACACGATATTTATTATTTTCAAATATAAAATCGAACGCGTGTTTGTCTTTTTTTATAGTTATATTTCATGATATATTATTTATTTATTTTTCAAATCTATGTTAATACAGAAAATTTGTTGCTATCTCTCAAATAAAAAAATTGTTAAACTTCTTACATTATATGAGGGTTTTATCCAACTGGTTGCTTATTTTTAATGATTTCATCAGGACAATTTATTTACGAAGTTATGAGTACTTGAATTTGGAAAATTGAAAAAATTTTGAACATGTTAACGTTTAATGATAAAGGGACATGGTAAAGGGGAATGGTAAAGGGCAATGGTAAAAGGATATGACAAAAGAAAAAGGTAAAGGGAAATTTTGAAGGGAAATGGTAAAGTGAATTGTAAAGGGAAATGCTAAAGGGAATAGCTAAAGCAAATGGTAAATGGAAATGGGGAATGGTAAAGAAAAATGGCAAAGGGGATGTTGAAGGGGAAGGTAAAGGCAAATGGTATATTGAAATGGTAAAGGAGAATGTTAAAGGGAAATGGTAAAGGGAATTGTAAAGGGAAATGGCAAAGGGAATGGTGAATGGTAAAGGAAAAAGGCAAAGGGGATGTTGAAGGGGAATGGAAAAGGAAATGGTAAAGGCAAATGTTATATTGAAATGGTAAAGGGGAATGTTAAAGGGAAATGGTAAAGGGAATTGTAAAGGGAAATGGTAAAGGGAATGGTAGAGTGGATTGGTAAAGGGAAATGGTAAAGAAAAATACCAGAGGGGAATGGTGAAGGGAATGGGAAAGGTATACAAAAGTATACGGAGCTGGAAGGAAAGCGTCGAGGTTCACTCTTATTATTAAAAAGCAATATTAGTTGTAGTATGTAATTATTTAGATTATACAATTAGGAAATTTTTTTTATAAATGTATATTATTTTTTGAAAGATGTTTAACGGTGTTGGAGCATTTTCAAACCACTAAAAATTAATGTAGACTTTACTCAAATCCGCCATTGTGTCCACATCTTAGCAATACGCGGTGTTTGAGGTCGCAAAAATGATGTGTTTGAAGTGTCGTTTTTTTATCGACAATCTTTTGGTTGTACGACAGGGGCTATCTGCTTATTTTCTGCAAAAAGAAATTTGTTTGGCTAAAAAGTGAATTTTTACAAGTGTGGAGACACGGGTTAAGGGGTGCGGGTAAACAGTACTTACATTTTGCCAAGTCCCTGTCCGAGCAAAAAAAGCACAAAACTTCACTCCAAGGGTGCTTCACTCACTCAGAAAAATTTTCCGAATCTCGCTATGAACTTCAAAGTCCGAGCACTTACGAAAATCGTGTAAAAAAAGAAGTTTTATAAATCGCACATGTGTAGTACGCGATTTATAAAACTTCTTTTTTTACACGATTTTCGTAAGTGCTCGGACTTTGAAGTGCATAGCGAGATTCGGAAAATTTTTCTGAGTGAGTGAAGCACCCTTGGAGTGAAGTTTTGTGCTTTTTTTGCTCGGACAGGGACTTGGCAAAATGTAAGTATTGTTTACCCGCACCCTTTAACCCGTGTCTCCACACTTGTAAAAATTCACTTTTTAGCCAAACAAATTTCTTTTTGCAGAAAATAAGCAGATAGCCCCTGTCGTACAGTATGATTCATGTATGCCTTAACATTTGTCACTAGATTTTTGTATGCATTCAATGCAAAATCCTAGTGATAAATGTTAAGGCATACATGAATCATACTGTACAACCAAAAGATTGGCGATAAAAAAAACGACACTTCAAACACATCATTTTTGCGACCTCAAACTCCGCGTATTGGTAAGATGTGGATACAATGGCGGATTTTAAGGCATTCCACAGATTTTGCTATTTTTCTGTGTTTGTTTACATGTTTTCGTGAAATGCTGCAACAGGCTTAAGTATTTAAAATACATAAAAATCTTAATTATATAAATCTTAGAAAAGAAGAAATAAAATATCATAAATTATAACATTTATTTAGAGTAAAGTAAATGCGCGCGCAAAGCGCGCGTTCGAACTAGTGAGAGAAAATACGACAAAAGTATACTTCTGTCTCTCTTATGGCCAAAATACACGCTCGCCGAAGTGTCGAAACGTTTCCGTGTTTACATAAGAGTAAAAGAGATGGAGCGTACTTATTGTCCAATTTTTCATGCTGTATCTGTTTTACTCTTATGTAAACGCGGAAACGTTTCGACACTTCGGCGAGCGTGTATTTGGCTATTACTCTCATTATGGCGCAACGCAAAACGCAATCATCGGACGCCACCCTTAGGCTGTGCATGTGACGACACAGGCCATATGGTGGGAGGTAGACTGTCAGGAAGTTTAGCCTTGGTTCCAAAAATGTTCATGGAAAGCATTGCAAACTGAAATAAAACAATTTTTTCGCGTTAGTAAGTCATAAATTTATTAATAAGTATATTTTATTAGTGAACAATTCATTTCTGCTTATTTTGAGTAACCACTTGTCCCTTAAAAAACTTTTAATTTTGTAATATAAAATAAAATGTCATAAATTTGTAGGTTATTTGGCCGTTTGATTTCTGTTGATAAACCTAAAAACATAAATAATCATTGCTATAACAGTTCAATAGTAAAGTTAATTGTTATAACATCGATTATTTATGTTATTGGGTTCATCAACAAACTAGCTTTCTGCTTTGCGGTTTCTGCTACCATATGACGGCACCCACAGGCTGGCGTCCCATGAATGTGTTTTGCGTTGTGTCAGGGTGACATCCCACGGATCCGGAATGAGGGCGCGCTCCCATGTCGGCAGAAAACGTCGGCGTAAAACAGAAACTCATGAGAGTGTAAGAAACAAATATATCTGCCTATCTCTGTCACTCTGATGAGTCTCTGCTTTACGCCGACGTTTTCTGCCGACATGGGAGCGCACCTTGAGTTGCGTTTTTGCGCAAAACCATGAGAGTGAGAGAGATAGTAGTATTAGTGCATCTCTTTCACTCCCATGATTTTACGCAAAAACGCAACGCATTCCGGATCCATGGAATGCCACCCTCAGGCAGTGTTGGGTAAGTAAAATACCCTAGGTAAATTACATGGTTTTTTACAGTAATTTACTAGGTATTTTACGTCGAAAACACGAAATTTATATAGAGTGGGGGGTTTTCTACTTAAAATACGTAATTTACCATAAGTAGAAAACCATGTGTAATACGTAAAAAACTTCGAGTGACGCATCACTGCACAACCTTGCCCTCAGGGTGCTGTCCTATGATAGCAGAAAACGCAAATCAGAAACCATAAAATCATAAAATGTAACATAAAGCATAAAAGGTAGCAAAAAACGCAAAGCAGAAAATCATGAGAGTGAAAGAGAGAGGCAGATTTTCTCTCTCTTTCTCTCTAATGATTTTCTGCTTTGTGTTTTCTGCTATCATAGGACGGCGCCCAAGGCTGGCTTCTCATGAATGCGTTTTTCGTTGCGTCGTAATGAGGAAGAAAGAGACAGAAGTATACTTTTGTCTTTTTTCTCTCATTATGGCGCAACGCAAAACGCAATCATGGGACGCCACCCTAAGAATTTGGTGTTTTCTACGTAAAATACCTAGTAAATTACTGTATAAAACCATGTGAAGGTTCCGTCCCATGTTGGCAGAAAACGCAAAGCAGAAAATCATAAGAGTAAAAGAGACAGGCAGATTTTCTCTCTCTTTCACTACAATGATTTTCTGTTTTCTGCTTTGCGTTTTCTGCTACCATAGGACGGCACCTTGATTTACCTAAGGTATTTTACTTACCGAACCCTGAACGCCACCCTTACAACCGTCTACCCACTAGTTTTTATTGGACCGTGGCAGTGTGGATTTCTTTTGCAGAAACGGTTAAAAAAACTCTCCCTGCAGATTGAGGAAAACATCAACATATAATGTATTTATAACTAATAATAATATGCCAAATATCAAAGTATCTACTCATCAAAATATAATCCTTGAGTGACATAGCACAACTGATGTGATGGCTGCTAACTCCAGTGTTACTGTCTTGCTCCCAAATGGGCATCGCCAAACTGTCAAAGTCACGTTGAATACTACCATTCTGCAAGTAAGTCCAACATTTATAGTGATTTGATTTGATTTTTATATTACCATTCTACGTCGTAGTTTTTCATCATGAGATAATTAAGTCACGCATTTGTCATTTTCCCAATTTAAAAACAAATCCATAAACAATTATGGATGCAATTATACATAGAGTGTAGTCGGAAAATTCCAAAATTTCCATATTCATTAAAAAACTCCAAACAAATCAAAATCTAAAAACAAATATAATAAAACTAAACCTGATATTTTCATATTCTGCACCTTTTTTAAGACAATCCTAGTAATGAAAAACTGATTAGAAAATTTGAATCGTTCTGAGTTTTTCTGAAAATCTGCATTCTTAAATAATAGGAAATTTGAGATTAAAAATTTAGCACGGTAGTTTACTTAAAGATTTATTTATTTTTTATAAACACGAACTATATACACAAGCCTGGTTTTTACTTTTTAATAAACAGAAAACTAGTGGGATGTAATGCCCATTAAGGGCATATGTTACTTACCATATGAACAAGTTTTTAAACCCTACACACTGTGTAGCGCAGCGCCACTATGGTTTTGAGTTTACGGCAGTCTCAGTTTTGGGCGACCAGGAGCCCCAATGTCTGCTTTACCAACACGTTGGTGCTGCTGCACACTCAATTTGGGCGAGCTGCTCGCCCAAACTGGGAAGGAAGCTATTCCAATTCGTGGTAGCTCGGTCGTCGTGTATTTGGTGTTGCATCTATACCTGTTGGGCGCGCCGGTATCCCAAAATTCTCTCAGTGTGTTTTTTTTCTAAAATTTTTACATTTTCAAAAAAATTATAGTCAACATCCGTAAAGAACGTGAACACGGACTGATGTTGACTAAAATTTTGTTGAAAATGTAAAAATTTTAGAAAAAAACCCGGTTTAAGAACTTGCTCATATGGTAAGTAACACATGCCCTTAAGGCCATGTAAGACTTACCCGATCCCTACCTTACCGACATTTTTTGTCTGCAACGCTACGTCTACATTTATTGAGATATCAAATTGAAAATTTCGGAAATTGAAGCTAAATTACTAAGGTACGTTTCTCTGGTCTTAAATATTGACATTTGTAAAAAAAAAATTTGTTGGAAAATTATTTTTCCATTTTTACAAAAATTTAAGACCAGATAAACATACATTAGCATATTTTCTTTAATTTTATAAATTTTCAATTTGATATCTCAATAAATGTACACGTAGCGTTGCAGACAAAAAAATGTCGGTAAGGTAGGGATCGGGTAAGCCCTACATGGCCTTGAGTCTGGTTCAGTTGAGTTTTTTCTTCAATACGTTTATTTGAAAGATAGAATTTATTTTTGTTCACGAAACTTTTTTATGTATGTACATGTAAAGATACATTTTAGCAATTAAAAACATCATTGAAAATTTTATTTCAATATATACATTGTAACGTATATTCCAAGTTAAAGGGACAGTTCGACCAAGAACAACCGCTAGCAAATCTCGACACCTCAACTCAATTACCGAAGGGCGCCAGGCGTCTCTTATAACGCCGCTCCAACAAAATCCAAAAATTTATTCCTACTAGCTAGTCGTAGAGGGATTTCGTGGGGGCGCAAGACGAATTAAACCACACATGATAATGAAAAGAAGAAATAATAGAAGTTTATTAAATATAAATGAGAAATGAAATGATGAAAGAAACAATAGTTTGATATAAATTCTAGCAAAAGAGAATAAATATGTTATCTACAAAGACATAGTTTGATGTACACTTAAGTTACGTAAGGTACAGTGCGATCCAGAGTTGTTACGTAATCAGAAGTAACCAATATTTTATATAATAATCTAATTAATTAGATCAAAATGTCTAAAGATTTACAACAGATTAGTTTTATATTGTTGAAAAGTAATTTTAAATGACTTTAATATAGTCTGAACGGTAAAAGAAATTACATGAAGAACGGAAAGAATCGGTATTTTAAAGTATTCTTATACTCTCAAACGTAACAGAGATTACTTTACATTTACAAGATTTCGAATCGATTTCAAATCGTGAACAAACGAAATGGAATTAACTTTGCTTAAATTCATCAAAATTTATCGAAAGAACGCGAAAAAGAAACCACGCATCGCGCCTCAAAATGGCTGCGTCAATGGGCGTTGGCCCGCACAAAGAAAAGGCAATTCTAGAAGGAAACTAGAATCCTGGCACATTTCATCTCACAATTCACTAAATAAGCTCAAAAGTTACTGGTGAGTTATTTAATTAAGCACTCGTCCTTTAAAGACTCCAACAATTCACAAAATTAATAATTTTCTCGAAAAAGAAACTAATCTCACGTCAATGCAAAGTGACGGCCAACACAGAACTGGTGATTCGTTCCCCCACTCGTCCGAGCGTCGCGTCGTCTTGCCACGTATTCGGCATACCGAGAGCTGCTGCCCTCTATTGTGGCGAGTTCCGTCTTGAATAATTATATATAGTACTGCGGGTTCAAACACGGCCGCGCCCTCGAGTTTGACAGTTTGTAAACACAGTTGAGCTTAACATCATTAACTGCAATTTTTGCGAGGTGTTACTGCATAATTCTGCAGTCAGGAGGATAAAAATCTTCATAAAGACGGACAATACCCGGACGAGTAGCGGAATATGAACGATAGCCTGTGGTTTTATATGTTTTAGTGCCAGAATTCCTGCTCCTAAAGAGAAAGAAGAACGTCCAAATATTTTATCAGTAAAACTAGTTAATAATATGTCATTCACACCAATCCATACTTCCACTCATTCCTTAATTCTAGGTTGAGTTCCTGCTGGCCGTATCTTTTTATGTTTTCTCTAGATCATCTAACAGTTCTGGGAAGAGGATCAGCAGTGGTTAAAAATCACCACGTTACAACATATAAATAATGTTATAATAGTCGCAAGCGGAAGGTCCGCGCACCAAATCGGCTGTAATCCTAGAGTACTTGGATATTATCTGAAACATGAAATTCAACAAAATTATGTTTTAGCAAGAATATAGAATGCGTATGAACTATAGTTTGCAAAAAAAAAGTTGTTGATTTAAAAAATGGCGGACATAAAATAAAAATTGACAAAAAGAAATCGACTTTAATTTTGCAATAACTTTGTCCCATTAAAAATTCACCGTCATTGTCCAGAGCTTTGACGAACTGCTCCATTAGACGAAGTTTGATATGAAGGGGTGGAAGCAAAATTTTTGAAGGATCTATTGAAAGTTCACGAACAATCCATTCGGTCCTTTTTATGCAGTGGAAAGAGCAGAGCGCAGAGCGCGAGGTTCAAATAATTTTAAATCAAATACTAAGCGCGATGCACGTGTATACTGATATGAGAATTTGTTACTTAAGGGCGGCCCTGTTACCGTATACCAGGTGTATACGCTTAGATCCGCTGTATTTAGGCAAAAGAAAGTCTTTTTTTTTTGCAGAAAATAAAATAAACTTTATTCAAAGCATTTTCCCTCGCTTGCTATACATTTTCCCCATCTCTCGGGCAATTTGTGTATACCACGCCAAAAAAAAGTCTTTATCTTTCGATGCAAACCACTCGTCAAGCCATTTTCCGACGTCTTCGTACGAATCAAAGTGTTGTTCAGCGAGCGCGTGACCCATCGACGAAAACAGGTGGTAATCAGAAGGGGCAGGTCTGGTGAATAAGCGGGATGAGGTAGCACCTCCCAGTTGAGTGTTTTCAAGTAGTTTTGGACCATTTTTGACGTGTGTGATGGGGCGTTGCCGTGAAGAAAAATCAGCTTCTCATGTCTTTCTTCATAATCCGGCCTTTTTTCACGCAAAGCACGGCGCAATTTGATTAGTGGTTGGTGGTAGCGGTGAGCATCGACAGTTTCACCAGGTTTTAATAGCTCATAGTAGACGACACCCTGCTGATCCCACCAAACGCACAGCATCGTCTTGCGTCCAAAGCGATTAGGTCTTGAGAAAGAAGTTGATGGTTGTCCGGGATCGACCCACGATTTTCTTCATTTCGGATTCTCAAAATAAATCCACTTTTCGTCTCCAGTCACCACACGATGCAGAAACGACTTTCTTTTGTGTCTAGCAAGCAAGATTTCACATGTGTTTGGGCGTCGCTCCATCTGCCTATCGTTCAGTTCATGGGGTACCCATTTTCCCATTTTTTGGATCTTTCCCATGGCATGTAAACTCATGGAAATGGCCGGTTGAGTAACACCTAACTGTTCGGCAAGCATTTTTGTACAACTTTGCCGTACATATAAATGTGTTACTTTTACTATAGTTGATCGGAGATATTGAAAAACTAGACCGTGAAAAACCTGGAAATTTTTGTTTCGTATTCCGCATACTTGAATCGCCACAAATGATACCTGGAAAAAACCTGTAAAAGGCAGGGGATTTTCTTTCAAAAATTAAGTAGACACCCTGAATTACCATAAAATAAAATTAAGACAACCCAGTTTCTTTCTACAATTATTACTTCAAAAAAAAAAAAAATTCGTTTCTAAATCCGAAAAAAGAAAGTCCCTATTTTTTTTTTTTTTTTATTAAAACACGTGCCGGTTTTGACTTGAAGTTTCCCATGTAAATTGCATGGGGAAAAATCACTTTTTGGAGTTTTTGGAATAATTTTTCAGGGTTTAGGAATAAGTGACGGGAGATTATAGAAACTTATAGAGAACTATCCACCAAAGAATTTCATGTATCACACATATTTTTTTTTTTTTTGAAAATTCGTTTTTTATTATAAAAATTTATACAATTGGACTGTAATGGTATACTAATAAACATTGTTTAGTAAATTTCAATTATTTAAACAAATTCCATTTGTTTATAAAATTTTTTTCTAATTTTTTTTTTGACAAAAATTATTATTTTGCAACTGGATGGGAAATGAAGCGTACAAAAAAGGAAAACAAATTGTTTTCCAAATAAAAGTAGTCAACGACTTTAATAGTATAATAACTAGAGATGAAAATCAGAAACAATTTCTACTACATGTAGTTAAAGAGTATAACAAAAACTTCCCCGATTGATGTAAAACTACATTATCTCGCGACATATAGTATTACACCAAGCTGTAGTTGTAAAAATGTAGATAATAAAAGAAAAGATTACAGAATGCAAAAATGTAATTATATAATATAATTATAACACAATTATGTATTACTTGGGAAGAAATTGATTAAACCCATTAGGATCGTTTCAGCAAATTAAATGTACATATTAAAAAAACTTATGGTTAGTTTAATAATAAATGTTCCATGATTATTATTAGTTACAAATAAAGAATTACTTGTAGATAAATTTATAAATTTATTTATTGGAATTTATTTAAACAATTATTCATTAGTTAATATATGTTAATCAACATTTCAGTATGTATACAGTAATTTTTTAATAAAAAAAAATTTCTTGAAAAAAACTTTTTTAAACAAATGGAATTTCTTTAAATAATTGAAATTTGCTAAACAATATTTATTAATATACCATTATAGTCCAATTGTATACATTTTTATAATAAGAAACGAATTAAAAAAAAAATGTTTAAACAAATGTTATTTGTTTAAATATTTGAAAATCAACTAACTAATGTTTTATCAATATACCATTAGACCAATAGTAAACATTTTTATGATTTTTTATGAAAAACAACGAGGATGAAGTGCTCAGAACGTCAATTTCATGAAAAATGGTAATTTTAGCTTTTAAGGGTGGTTTTCAAGGCCCCCTGGGGGTGTGTTAGGGGTGCAAAACCCATATGTGTGATACATGAAATTCTTTGGTGGATAGTTCTCTATAAGTTTCCATAATCTCCCGTCACTTATTCCTAAACCCTGAAAAATTATTCCAAAAACTCCAAAAAGTGATTTTTCCCCATGCAATTTACATGGGAAACTTCAAGTCAAAACCGGCACGTGTTTTAATAAAAAAAAAAAAATTTAGGGACTTTCTTTTTTCGGATTTAGAAACGAATTGGGGGGATCGAGACTGTAGAAAAAAAGCGTTTTTGGACCACCCTAGTGAGAAAATATTAAGTGCACTACGAAATCTATATATAATACTATACTATATCGAAATACTATATCGAAATACTATATCGAAAAGTGTCAGCACAATCGACCTGTGCAAGCACTGTTAAAAAGCACTGATCACATTGAACCTTGATATCTCGGTGAAAAAAAAAAAGAAATAGCTCAAAAATTACATGTCTATTGGTGCCCAAAAATTTTTTTAACCTTCTAATAAGAATATCAGCACATTTTGAGAAGTTTGTGAAAAAAATCAGATTTTCTGAAATTTCTTAACTTGGCTTCAACTTTTAGCAAAACCTAGGAAAATTGATGCAAAAATCTGAAAATTATGCGAAAGAGAGTCAAAATTTTTATCGATAAAATGTGAGCCAAGATGCAAGTAAAAATGTGAAATCGTATTTGAGTTCAGAGGGAAATTTTAACACAGTAAAAAAATTGCCATTATTTTATTCGTTAATAAGGGCGAATAATATTGGGTTTAAATAATTATAAATAATTACAAATAACAACATGTATGTTTTAAAATTTAAAATAATTTGCAATAAAAATTACTGATAAACATATATAATCAAAAGTATATAAATAAAGGGTCGGATACCATGTTCCAATTTTTTTTTTACTTGAAGACTTGACTCCTGATGATTTTTAAATACATAAAGGCCCTTAACTGATGAAATTGCAAAGAATTGCGACTTTTAATTGGAATTGTTTGTGCTTTTTACGAAACAGGTGTATTTCTATAAATTTTCGACAAACAAAACTGTTAACTTGAACCCGGAAGGTTCGAATTTTACGTATAAAAAATCATTTTTTATTTTTGCATCAATTTTTATTATTTTGAACCTCTATAAACAATATAAATTTTTAAATGTCAAAAGCTAATGAAATTGCAAAATATAATTATATAGTTTTATTATTAAAAAATTTCAATTAAAATACATAATATTTACAAATTTACATAATGTTTCGTATGGTTTGAAACAGTCAGTTTTAAATTGGTTTGCGCTTACGTACTCGTTTCTCTTCGAATGATCGGTGTAACGGATTTCTGCGACGTTTTTTATCTAACAAAAACGAAAGCGCGCTCCGCGCGCGCATTTATCATCTTTTTAAATATTATATAATTTATTATATTTTATATAATCTCTAATCTCTTAAAATCATTAAAGATTTCATCAAATTCCATGAAATTCTTAAAAATATTACGAAATCATTTAAATATCAGAAAAATCTCTTGAAATCACCTAAAATTATTAGAAATCCCATACAATTCCTTAAAATTATTAGGATAATATTTCAAATTCCTTAAAATCTCTTAAAACTCTTACAAAGCTTTTAAAATCCCTTAAAATTCGACGAAATATCCTAAAATCTCATAAAATTCTACAAAATCGTTTTAATATCCTAAAAATCTCTTGAATTTCTTAAAAGTCACTTAAAAATCATTAAAAATTCACATAAAAACCTTCAAAATCATTAATCTCTTGAAATCCATGTTAAAATTAGTGAAAATCTCTAAAAATTTCTAGCAACCTCTAGAAATGTTTCAACTCTTAAAATCTCTTAAAATCATTAAAGATTTCATCAAATTCCATGAAATCCTTAAAAAT
>UCOK01009480.1:0-12025 GCA_900474325.1 Synergus umbraculus | reverse complement strand
ATATAAAGTAGAACTGCCAAGGTGGGACCGCTCGCATTGGTACCTGGCCCCGCACGACTCGCGATTTACGGAGGGGATAAAAGCTTCATCAGCATATAAATATTAGCTTATAGTTGTAAATGCTGTTACAAAAGGAAGATTTTTGGAAATTTTTAGATCGATTCAATAAAAATTAACGGAAATATCCATATCGTAAGAAAGCACGCGATGCTGTCTAGGATTGCACCATGAGCTTCTCAACGTTCGTCTGTACTGTCACCGGTACTAACCTATAAAGGATGCGACGCGCACTTTCTTACATAATGGATATTTCTGTCAATTTTTATTGAATCGATCTAAAAATTTCCAAAAATCTTCCTTTAATAGTATGGAACAAATGTCTTACTGGAACTTTTTTCAACTCTACAGTTACCTCGGTACTTTTCTTCGCCGAAACTAAAAAAAACGTACTTATCGACCAGTTTCAATTTGCAATTAATTATTATTAAACTATGGGCAGCTTTACTAATGTTTTTGATTTTGTAGGCTTCGCTAGGGTATATTGCGTGTGTATACCAAATTTCAAACAGTTTCGTTAATATTTGGCTGCGTTTTGACGATTCATCTTTTAAAATATAATTGATTTTGGGGAAATTTTTTTTTCACATTTTCATTTTTACTATTGAAAATATTTATCGGAAAAATAATCTTCAAATAGAAAATAGTTCCTTTTTTTCATTCGCTACAAGAAAATATTTTTAAAAATTTAATTTTTTGAACTTTAAAATTTCAGTCCACCGAGACGTTTGGACAATAGTTTTACTCGATCTCGAGCGCTGAGTGACTTTTTCGATCCAGGCCCTCAATTGTCTAAATCATAGGGGTGTTCAGAAAGGATCGTATATGACTCGTCGGTGGAGACCTTTCTGGATTCCAACAGACTCCGAATAATTGGCGAGTTTTTTTCAATTTATCCAACAATATAATTCCGAAACTCATTATGGAGACTGGGCCGTATTCATAATAAGGAAACCCAAGAAAATTTTAAAGTCCCCTTTAACCAGCGCCCTTAATCATTGTAATTATTGTCTAAGAATAGAATCGGAAACATCAGTTTGCATCACAAATGTGTAATGACATGCTCTACTTACTACCGAAATAAATTCTCCATTTCTATAATACGTACTCTTTTACAAGAAATATATTTTGGTCACTGGTTAAGTTTTCTACATCCTCAACACAAGCAATCATCGGTAAGCACCAATCAAGTACTGACATTGAAAGTCAGACTCACAAAATTAATTCATTGTTGGAGTCATTTTATTCTAATAAAAATCGTAGAATATATATTCTATATATAATTACCGTATTTGTAACTCGATTTGTAACAGATTAACAAATTCTTAAACTCAACAGTATTTTTTTTTTATTTCGCTAATCCTCGCTCCCAGATTTACATTTCTTTGTAAATGAAAACGAAGGATTCAGAATGGTGAAATAGAGTCTTTAGATTCTAGCTCGGACGGATAGGAATAAATATTAGGCAGGACTTAAGGGCATTGCATAAACGAACTTTGAAATGTGTGTGGCTACATCAATGGGCGTTTCTTATGTGTCGAGGTATCTGATTAGTGTAGACAATATAGCTGTATGGGAGATGGCTCAGATGACAGATAAATTGAAATTTCACGGCGGGAATATTCTAATTTATATATAACTCCGGAATTTACAGAAAATTCGAAGGTGATAGAGACAATTTTATAACTCCCAACTAAGAATCTTTAAGAGAGAATTTCGTAATAGATTACGTAAAAATCCGTATTTTGGGTCCAAACCTCAATAACCATCGGAAAATGATAAAGTTTTGACATCTATAGAGATTGTCACAGCAGACAATATGAAATTTAATTTAAGGCGTGAAATTTAATCTCCCGCGCAGCCATATTTTCTACATCAATCAGATACCTCGATACATAAGAAACGCCCATTGGTGTAACCACACAAATTTAAAAGTTCGTTTATGGAATGCCCTTAACAAAAATTACGTGCTTTAGTAGATTATGAAATCGCTACGAAAATTTGTACAATAGTATACTTTTTTGATGAAAACATATGAAACTCAGAAGTTTTAATTGAGCAGTCGGCGAACGAACTTTGTTTTATGTCAATTTATTCGTAGTCACAGCATTTGTAAGTGCATATATGTATGTCCGCTAGGTTCGTGGATACAGCAAATGCATTCTAATGAAATTTAAAATCTCCTACTGCAAGAGCAGCCAGTCCATATCTTTTTGAGAGGATATAATCTCATCATAAAATTCCCTTGCCACTCTAGGAGAGTACACATCACTTTTTCGCTTTTTCTTTTCATACCTATAGTAGGGTGAGAGAATTGAAATGCTAACAAATTTTCATATTTACTGCTTCGAGTCCCCGTACACCTATTTTGTTCGACACTCTTCGCTATAGAAGATATTCAGAGGAACGTTAAATCCTAAAACATTTCTATTTTAGTGGATATTTCGCCATATCTTTTCGTCACGCGATAATTTGGAAAATTTTCTACAGTTCTTCAATGACGCTACAAATATTAGATTTTATAAAATTAACAAATTTTTCCTATAAACACAAAAATTGATGCTATATTTTGAGAATAGATATATTTTTCAATGAATATGGATCCCATTAGGATCTCAAATAAAGTTCCACATTTAATAATATATTTTAATACGATTCCTGGTTTAGCTTTATATACTGGATTTATTTTAATTGCCGATTATTTCTTGGTTATTTGACGCATTTTTTGTAATCCTTTGGAATTGTTAAAAATCCATAAAACTATGTAGAAAATTTTCAAATCCCGAAAACTCCTAGACTCATAATACTGGTCAACGAAATATGACGTATGTGGGGTTGGGGTGAGATTTATCATTTCCATGGTAGTTTATTCTATGTTGCATCCTAATCTACCCCCGTTTTTTTCCATCATGTTAATTTTTTGAAATTTTTTGAGTTGAAATTTAAAAAAAATCACAAATCCTATGATAAAAGGGTGAAAAAAAAGTTTTTCACGCAAAGCGAGAGATGCTTATTTCGATGCGTTTTTTAACGCAGAATCCATTGGTTTTGTTTCTTCGATAATATCTCAGATATTTTTTGAGATAATTAAAAAAAAAAACGAAAAAAATTGTTTTTCGAAAATCCTTATATTTAAGTGAATAAATTTTATTTTTTAGTCACTCAGGTGTCATTCTCATCGTTTTTTGATGCAAAAAAAACAGCAAAAAAGTTTAGAGTTTCAGCTGTAACGGTTCGAAAGATACATGGCACAGAACTAGTCTCTTTCTATAGAGTTGCCAATTTGACGTTATACAAGTACTCGAGGCGAATCATTGTATTTTTTCTAGTATCTCATTGCATTAATGTCTTTAATATTTGCAATAACAATAATAATAATGACTGATGATCATGATATTTATTAACATGATATGAATTATTAATATATGATTAATTAATGATATTAATTAATTATTAACATCATCTTTATTAACATGATATATATTAACATAATATTTCATCATGACTGATGAACCAAATGCTCATCACCGTCGAGCATGTGAAGAAAAAGTTTTTTCTGAGTAGTAGCAGCTTATAAATATACTTTTTAAACTATTGAACTATTATTATTATTGCATCGAAATAAGCATCTCTCGCTTTGCGTGAAAAACTTTTTTTCATCCTTTTATCACATGATTTGTGATTTTTTGAAAAAATATTTAACTCAAAAAATTTCAAAAACTTGACATGATGGAAAAAAACGAAGGTCAGATTTGGATTCAGCATAGAAAACTACTAAATCCTGTGTCTATACTTTCATGCTAAAAAACTTGAAGTTAGGATTTAAATATCTTGAAAGTCAATATACCTTATTTCTACCCGAAAAAAATATCCCTGTATTCGTTGAATCTATATATTTCGGATTCACGAGATGTTGTTTGGAATTCTGCTGAATGCCTCTAAATACGAAAGTGATTAATTCTGCATGTAATGCAGTCTGTTTTTCGACAATCTCGCATTCAAAGTGAAAATGTTTTTAATACTTTTGAACACTTTTCAATCCGACGTTTTTTGTAGGGCTTCTATATTTTTAGACAGTAGAGACCTCAAAATTTCACGTCTCCATAAAAAGCACAGGAATTTTTGTAAACATTACACAATTTCCGTAAATTTCAATGGATTGTTATAAAAATGTACATATTTTATTGAAATTCGGTAAATCAGACAACATTTTCGGTAAAATTTTGCACATTGCTATAAAAATAAAAGACCCTTTTTTCTCCATGTTGGCATAATAATTTATATTTTTAAATTGGTAGGTAAGTAGCATCTCCACCTAATAGTTACATCAATATGCTAGGAAGTAAGTTAGTATTAGTATTATATTGAGTTATTTGGAATGTATTGTCATTTTGTACGATGACCTTTTGCCATCATTCAGTTAAATGCTTTGAATTTGTCGTCATCGAAAATAGTTGAACGTACAGAACCTGGTGCATCTTTATAATATTAAAATCTGCCGAATGAAAACGAGTGAATCAACGCAACGCTGACACTGTCACACACTGAGGAAAAATGTTATTTTTTCGTTCAAAAATTTCTAGTTTTCAATTTTGGTGCGATTTTTAACTCTTTTTTGTTAAATAAAATTGCATTAAATTCTAAAGAATTTCACGGTAAAAAATTTTGTCTTCTCTATTTGTTTATTAATAATATTTTAACTCAATGTATGGAAAACCTAAAATTTTTTACATAACAATTTATTGCGCTATAATAACTGCTTAGGTAAACTTTATATTATCTTACTCCCCAAATTTGAAACAGTAAAAACTCACTGTTTCACAGTAAAATTTCACTGTGCCTCTGTGCCCTGCTCTCCCCTATGTCGCGCTTTTAACGATTCTGCAATATTTTTAGAACGCGTATAGATAAATAATGACACTATTTACCAAGTTGAATTTTTTTACAAGTGTTTACCAAAATATTTAATTATACAAGTTTCGTGCACTTTTATAATTTTCGTAAAATTCATTTTTCCACTGTAACTTCTCAAATATTCAAAATTTAAAGCTGATGTAAGGAAAATGAAGATTCCTTTCATCGAAACGAATCGATTGACCTATATGATTAATGCATTTCATTAAAAAATAAGGATGTTATGCATAATTGTATTTTTAAAAATTAAATTTTGAATATAATTTCTCAAAGAAAAAAAATGTAAAGCTGTTGTAAGGGAGATTAAGATTCTTTTCGAAAAATACAAAAAAGTTATGCTTAATTAATTTTTTAAAAATCAGATAACCATAAAATCCTTATTTTTTAATAAAATGCAATAATCATATGGGTCAATCAATTTGTTTCGATGAAAAGAATCTTCATTTTCCTTACATCAGCTTTAAATTTTGAATATTTAAGAAGTTATAGTGGAAAAATGAATTTTACGAAAATTAGAAAATATACACGATACTTGTAAAATTAATGTAAGTATTACATACTTAATGCTTCCTCATAGAGGAAGCAAAGTGCTCATTCAATGAGCACAAAAGTTGATACAACTTGACAGCTAGTTTTGGAAAGTTTCAGATCAAAATATTTGATAGTTTGAGAGTAGTTATGACTTTATTTCATGTCAGCGCTGGTGTTTCCGAGCATACTATGAACTCTACGAAGAACTCTCGACTATGTGCTGTAGCTTCATCAATATTTCATATTTAAATCTAAAATTTTTACAACATACAACATCAAGCGTGATGTATGTAGGGAACGACTGAATCACGCATCCTTTTACGCGCTCAAACTTTCAGATTTTAGGTATTTAAATATTATTATTTGTCTGTTCTTGTTTTTCAAACGCTGGTAGTATGAGAATAATAATCTTATCACGTAATTATAATTATATGAAAATATTAAAAAATGGAATTCATTCCAATTTTTCCTTTAAACGCCTCAAGGATACAACATCTACTTTAATCCGTCCTTAATCTTGCACACCCTTGCTCTGAAGATCAACGTTCACTTGAGTTCATTCCACATTATCACCAATCGACCATCACACACCATAGCCCAATTTAGTTTTTTATATCTCATTCACCCTAACCCGTAAACCGTCACCCATAAAAATTCTCTCTCAACTCAGAGAAAGGATCCACTATAAATATTATGACACATTTTTCTCCACAAATCCAGCTTTATACAGACTAAGCAAAATGTTATTTACGGAAAATAAAACTCGACAGGAAATATATCGTTTTTGTTCTGATCAAATACGCCAACGACAGAAATAATTTTATTTAGTCATAACATTTTTATTCTTCAGTACAATGAAAATAATAAAAGTTTTACCACATTCATACATTTAAAGTGCAACTTGTGCTAAAGTATAGCATGTTATAAAATTCTTAATTTCTTTTTTTTTTATAAACTTCCTACTTAAATGGCTGCATTCGTTTAGTTTAGTAGTATAGTTGAATTTTTATTGTAGAGTGTTATTTTGTGATGCAGTGTTGTGCGGTGCAATAAATGAAATGTGCTTTCGTGATTTTCTACTGTTTTTATATATGCATATACAGGGTGTTTCTCGAGTTATCTGCCAACGTGAAAGTACAAATACTGGAGCAAAAACTAAGTCGAAAACTTATTAAAACTTAATTATTCTCTACTAAATAAAAAGTTTTTTTTTTTAATATGATTACACTAGAACATCACATCGCGCTTCGTGCGCCTATATAATTACTTCATGTTACGCACTAGTGACGATCCCACGTGACCATTTCTCAACCAATCAGATCACGAATAAACTGTGGACACTCGACAGATCATCTGTTTTTTAAGAAAGGATTGCGTCCTATAAAGGGCACATGTTTAGCCAATTTTACATTTGCAATAATAAATATTTGACACTAAAACTACAGAGAAAAAATGAAGGATTTCTTCGTTGTTGCATATTATTATTGAAAAACCAGTTCCTTTAGAACCTGTAAAAACTAGGTGTAATTCAGTAGCCAATTATTCGTGAATGTTATATTTTTTCATGAAGGTTTTTGTTCATGACTGTAAGCTTTTTTTCCGATTTTAAAAAGTCTGCCTGTAACTTTTCATAGACTGCAGTGAAAGCGTGGTTTAACTCACCTGAAACATACAAACAGTAAATTGCATTAAACATTTGCATCATACCAGGAAAAAATTAGTTATCGAAACTTTCCTTGACTGTTATCAAGGGATACGTTAAAAGTTTTAAAATATTTATTGCTTATTTGTATACTCTATTAGGTCTGTGACCATGCAGGGAGTATAAATGTTCTACTCTATCAGATTTATTAGCAATAATTTCTATAAAATGATCGAAACAAACTTGGAGAACTAATATGCTGTACTAAATCCGATAAGTGATCGGTACTGCCAGTGCAAAAGTGATGAAAAAGTGGGAGGATGTTCCGCTCACATTTCCATGATCCTCTGGTATATTGGTTACTCCAAATACACAGATAAATCACCAAGTCACCAAAACTCTTGCAGGCCTTCACGTGAATTCGAAAGTAATGTAAATGATGTAAAACCCAGCATGATGTGAAGGAAAGTGCGAAAACCCATGTAAAATACGAACTTCAAAATGCCTATTTTGTGAAATCAAGTCACTTTCCGAGTCGAAATTTTGGTTCTAGATTGAACCTGCCAATTCTACATACAGCCTAGTTTGATTCTACTAGAGTCTTGTCATCCTGCATTGATTCTGTTGCAACCTACTAATTCTAAATTTAATCCTCCTGTAGTCTTCCCAAAATCTCCATATTAGAAACCTAATAGGTTTAGTACTTTATTAGGTCCAAACGACTTTCTATTAGGGTTTTGTTCCAGTTTTCTAAGAGGCATTCTATTCGTTTCTGGTTGGTTTTCTAATAGATTTTTATTAGGTTTCTTTCGGGGTCTAATAGGACAAACATTTTTAGTAAGTTTGTAACGGTATAGCCTGCCGTTACACATAAATGCGCCTATATGTAGGCAACCATAGCTCTGCTTAATAAACCCATAGAGAAAAGATAAAGCGCCTGAGCGTAGACTACCTGAGCTACGATTATCGGCATTATAGAGAGCGATCAAAATATCGATCGATAAATGATTCGGCCGGATTTCGCTAGGCGCGCAGAACCCCGTCTTCTCGCGAACGATTTAGTTTCATGAGAAATTAAAAGACGAGCGTTCGATCCAGCAAGTAGAATACTTTCCCTTTTTTCTACTTCCGAAAGGCAACTCATTTATAATTGTAAATAGGGCAGATATTGATTTTTGATGATTTAAAGACTGGAATACCATTTGTATACCATGAGAGAGAAATTTTGTTTAGATTTGATAGGAAACCATTGTCAATCCATGGTCTATTTAAAATGCCATCATAAATGCCTGTTATGATTTCTGGTGGATGGATATGTCTATGAAAGCATTGTTGTAGGCTGTTATAAAAATCCTTTCTCGTATACATTTCTTTCAATTGATCAATTGAAATAATTGTACAAAGTAACAAATTTTTTTATTTCTGCAGGTAAAACAAATATCTTTATTTGTCCTTAAATTTCGTATACATGTGCCACAATAATAATGTTTTTTCATAGAAATTCTCCATCGAGAGGAAAATACTTTTGGAATTTATATAAACTATTTTCCTTCAGATCTTGATGTAAACAATGGAAGTTTATAACAGTTACACTGAAAAAGAATTTATATCAGAAACAGAAACATTTTGTTGTGCAGTTTTTGTTGCTTCAACCAAATTTTGGTTATCGAAAAAAAAATTTTGTTGTTGGATCTTTTTGTTGGCCTAACAAAACGACCGCGCATTATTATTACATACATTATTAGATACACGACCTCGCATGCGTGTCCGCCAGCTCTAGATTATGTGATACTTTGCTGGAATTTTTATAAAATATTCGATGTGGTAGATTAGCCGTGATCGTATCAACAGCACGGCTCAACGGCAACACTTTAGGCTGAGAAGTAAGACAACCGGGTTCGATTTCCGGAATCAGCACAACACCTTTTCTGCATATGCGTCTAAGGCAGGGTCAGTACGTGGGTTCTATCCGGTCATAACCGGTATTTATACAAACTATGGTTCGATCCTCAGCGAAATGTATTCGGACCTATACGGTTTTTACATGGACACCAGAAAATATATCCAAGTTGTATTCGGTCCTAACCAGGGTTAAACGGATAATGATTCAAGTCTTTCCTGACCTATGTGGATTTTATATCGTCACTAAAAGAATATTCGGGTTATATTCGGTCCTAATCGGGATTAATACGGATAATTATTGAAGTATATACAGACCTATCTGCACGGAAAAAAAAAGTTCTTTAAATTTTACAGAACTAGTTCTAGAGTAGAGGATCCAGCGAGTAGTGTTTTGAAAGTTAAAATCTTCTTGGTTTTACATTATGTTGAACTATTCTATGAAAAACTTAGAACAGTTCTATAAAACGATAACCGATTTTGCGACGAAAAAAACAATGTTTCGTATTATTATTATTATTATACTCTAATACCTTTTATATGTTTAAGTACACAATTATTTACCACTTCACAGTCACTACTTATGAACTATTTATGAACGCTATGAAAATTTTATTATTTGCCGCGGATTCGAACCCTAAAACTTTCGCACACATTCCTAATTCCTAACGCACGCCTAAACCACAGCAGCTAACCTAACATGTAATATACAAAACAAAAATCTAAGATATAAGGCACAGCTGTGCGAGGGACGCGAAGGATGTCGCTACCTGCGCAAGTAACGACTGCGCAGCTCATTTTATAGAACTCAGTTCTAGAAATCTTACATTCAGGTAGTACACAAATACTCATAATAACTTAAATCGAATGTCTACGAAACTTTTCAATGTTTTTTCAGGAATTTCTCTATATATTTTATAGAAATTTTTTGAATCGGACTTCAATGTAAATTTTACAGAACTTTTCTAGAGTTATCCCAGAACTGTTCTACTCCCTAAATTTGAAACAGTAAAAACTCACTGTTTCACAGTAAAATTTCACTGTTTACGACAGTCTCTAGGCTTCCATTGTGAATCCAGTAAAAAGTAACTGTATGCGCCAGTAAAATATTACTGTTTTGTCAGTAAGACAAATTCAACTGGATAAACCAGTACTCTTTTACTCTAGTTACATATATATATATTGTATTGTAGTGTGTGTATTTATATTCTGAAAAATAGGATATTATTAAATTATAAGCTGAAACAGAAAAATCGAGTTAGCGGGAATCGAATATGGATCTCCTCCCTCCGGGACAGCAGTCGGGCGATGTTTCCACTCACCTACCAAGGCATTTTAAGGGTCTGAATGAAAATGTCCATATGACCTAAATGATGAATGATGAATGTGATATTCTTGAACCAAGAATTTTTATATTTATTGTATCAAGTAAAACTATATACAATTCATGAAGGAGTAATTCATACTTTCATTTACTCATCTTAAGAAAATATTTATTTGATCTAATAAATTATTTATATTACATACAAGTAAATAATTGAATGGAAATAATTACATATTTATTTGTTTTTTATATATATTTAATTGGTTCGAGTAATTTTACTGATTCAATTATTTTCTTGATTCTAGAAATTCATTTTTTTATGGTTAGAATCGACCAAGTTTATGCGTTTTCTCTTTGCGCAACATCTCTTTACTGTTTCTCCAGTACAAATTACTAAATTAACAGTTATTTTTCAAAAAACTGTTCACTTTAGTACTCTTTTTACTAATTCCCAGTAAACTCCACTGACAAAACAGTAAAGTTTACTGTTTTACCAGTTATCACGAAATTCACTGTTTCAAACAGTGGTACTTTTACTGTTTCAAATTTAGGGAGTACATTAAATACTGGAAGTTATATGAAATCTATTAAATTCGTTCAAGATTCGCTCCTATCCCCGATTATAGAACTAGTTCTGTAAAATTTAAAGAACTTTTTTTCCGTGTGGATTTTATGTGAGCACCAGAAGATATCGGGTTATATTCGGTTTCAGATAGAACCCGCATAGGCTCGAAGAGTGGCCACTTTCCATCTTAGATGAAATCAATTTCTGATTTCATGAACGGAATAAAACCGGAATGGGTCCAAATAAACTTACTCCTTGAAAATTTAATTTAACTTTTTTACCCGTATAGAACCGGGTTAAGCCTTGATTTGTTCCGAAAGTAAAAATATGCCCCTATGAAAGTCGTATAAACCCGTATAGGAGTTATATTCGGCACCTACCAGGCCTCCACCCGGAGTTTAAACGGGCCTTATCCGGAATTTTAAGTAAGGATAGGTTGACGCTTTAGGCTGACTTTTGCATTGACATGCATGAGAGAAAAGTATAATATAATAATAAAAAACATGAAGCTCTTTCGGAATTTTGAAAATATTTTTTTTAGTAATACGTAATAAAATGTAAATCTGTAATAACAATCAATTTTAAACATCAAGCAATAATAAATTGTGCTTATATTTTATTTTAAAGAAATATAAAACCGATAAAATGACATATCAGTGCGAAAAATTAATAATAATTAAAATATAATATTTGATACGTGAAAGACTTCTGTAAACTAAGAAAAATCTAAATTGCAAAATAGTATCCTAAATTAATTGTTGATTTAATTTAAATAATGTAGGCAGGCTTTGTTTGAAATTAGGAAGCTCGTAAATTTAAATAATAATGGAAGTATTGAATTTAATTAAGTCAAGATAATAATAAAAGTCTGTTAGGGTCGATACAATAAAAAATAAAAGTAAGCACGTAGTGACAATGTGACAAAAATATTGACATGATAAATATTAAAATGTTATTTGTGACAGCTAAGACTTAAGTATAAACTGAAAAAGAGATATCGACAAATGCGAATTCAAATAAATTTTAAATAGCGAACGAATTTGCTAAAACGCAAAATTATCTAGGCAAAAATATTGAATACATATATATATAT
>UCOK01009478.1:0-12192 GCA_900474325.1 Synergus umbraculus | reverse complement strand
ATGTAGGGCCGTGTCAACTGAGCATCCTGCCTGGAAGGCATGTTGGCCACTGTGAAGTGGTTTTTCAGGTAACACCCGATCTCGGATGTACCTCTCGACCAGTTTTTCCATCGTCTTCAAAATGAACGATGTCAAACTGACCGGTCTAAAATTCTTAGCAGCAGTATAGCCCTCCTTTCCCGGCTTGGGTAGGAAGACCACTCTGCTGCCTCGCCATGCCATTGGCACGTGTCTCAGTGCTACACTAGCCCTGAATATTTTCGTCAGGGGCAGCTGTAGTTCCTCCAGCCCCTCTTGTAGAAGCGCCGGGTAAACTCCATCCGCCCCCGGTGATTTGTAAGGTTGAAAGGTCCGTACGGCCCAAACCACCTTCTTAACTGACACTACGTCGGACGCAAACCGCCAGTCTGCCCTTCTGTCCGGGCCTACCTGGTACACGTCCTCCTGATCCGTTGAGACAATTCGGACGCCTGGGAAGTGCACCTCCATCAGACGCCTAAGACAGTCCTCCTCATTCTCAGCCAGCTCACCCGTTTCCAACCTTATCGGCCCTAGGCGAGCCTCCGGATTTTTTGCAAGGATCTTATGTAGGAGGGCCGTCCTGGGTATGTTGTTCGTTTTCTCGCAGAACTCCCTCCAACCTTCTCGCTTATATTTGTTGATCATGTTCTTATATTCCTTCCGGGCCTCTCCATATCGGTCCCAGTCAGAGATCAACTTGGTGTTAAAAGCCCTATTGTACAGTTTCCTGGACTCCTTCCGAAGGGCCTCCAGGTGTTTATTCCACCATTGCGCCCCTCGGCCGGCGCCCACTGCAGCAATTGGCCAGTTATTTTCGAACTCCGTGATTACAGCTCTCCGCAGAAAGTCTGCGGCCAGCTCCAATTCATCAGTCGTCCCATATTTTGAAGGGAAGTTCCCTAGCCTACCCCGGAGTTCCTCTCTGAAGGCCTCCCATTTAGTGTATCTGGGATTTCTCTTCAGCTGTACCTCCGGCTTTCTGAGGGCCAGTCGAAAGATGAGTTGTCTATGGTCCGAGAGCGACTCCTCCGAAGACACTCTCCACCCTCTCACCTTATCCACTAGCCCCCCTGAGCAAAGCGTCACGTCAAGAACCTCCTTCCTGCTTCCCCACACCACATTGATTTTAAGCATGAACCTAGCGGGTTAAGTGGTTGAAAATGTTTTGGTCTTCTTTGTACATTAAACGGAACTATTTAAAAGAATAAAATTTTAGGTCTCGAAATTTGGAGATTTTAAATGATTTTTTTGTGCTTAGGGGTTGATTTTGAGGGTTTACCTAGAGGTTTAGGTGGGTGAAACTGTTTTGGACTCCTTTGGACATTAAACAGACCCATTTGGTAGGATAAAATTTTAGGTCTTAAAGTTGGGGGAATTAAAATGATTTTTTTTAACTTAGGGGTTGATTGTGTGGGTATACCTAGGAGATTAGGTGGATGAAATGTTTTTGAGTCTCTTTTAACATTATATTAACCCATTTGCAATGATAAAATTTTAGGTCGGAAAGTTTGGAGATTTTTAATGATTTTTGTCTTAACTTAGGGGTCAATTCTGAGGGTGAACCTAGGGGGTTAAGCGGATTAAACTGTTTTTGGCCTCTTTTAACATGATATGAGCTCATTTGAAATGATAAAATTTTAGGTCTCGAAGTTTAATGGATTTTTAATGATTTTTTCGTACTTATGGGTTGATTTTGAGGGTAAACCAAGGGAGTCACGTGGATGAAACTTTTTTGGGCTTCTTTGGACATTAAATGGACCCATTTGGAATGATTAATTTTTAGGTCTCAAATTTAGAGGAATTAAAATGATTTTTGTTGTATTTAGGGGTTGATTTTGAGGATTAATTTAGGGGGTTTGGTGGATGAAACTATTTTTGAACTTCTTTGGACATAAAGTGGAACTATTTAAAAAAATAAAATTTTAGGTCTCGAAGTTAGGGGAATTTATATGATATTTTTTATACTTAGGGGATGATTTAGGGGTGATGGTAGTGTGGTAGGGGGTTGAAACTGTTTTGTTTATCTTTTGACATCGAATGAAATCATTTAGCACAATCAGATTTCAGGTCTCATCCTTTTTACATTAAAATAACTTTTCGTTGACGTAAACTTTGAAAACTTGTGTTTCATTAAATAGGTAGAATATAGAAAATAGAGTCAAAGTTCCACATGCCTTTAAATATATGTATAACTTAATTTGAAACGCCATTATACATGTTTTAAAATAAAATCTACGTTTTTTCAAAGTAATACGATTGCAACTTTTCACTCCGTACACTAATTTCATTAATAATATGCTACTTACATCAGCGGACATAGTGCATATATATAGTTATATATACTATATTTATATATATGTGTGTCGCATCAATGTCAAAAAGTTCTTTGAAACTATAATGGGCTCTATATTAAATTTGTATACGTATAGAAGCAATATAACGAACACAATAGAACTGCATGTTTTCATCAAACTCTGCTGTACTCGACTTTTTCACCACAGTTGCACTCTAAAATGGCTTTTTTTACCATTTTTCCAATAGTTAATTTTAGATTCTATAGTTGGGAGTTAGAATTGGTAAAAAGCCTCCACTTTGAAGTCAAACTGGAAATAAAGAAACTTTTCCACGTTTAAAAATCCGTTAAAAGTTACCTCCTTTTTCATGTTGTTCATAGGGGGTGATTTTTAGGGGTGACCCCGAGAATTCTTACCCTCACCATAGAGAAGCATATTAGGAGAGATCATTTTTCGCGTTTCAAAATCTGGGTGAAAACGCCTCCTTTCTGGTTTTCAAGTCGATTTTCTGATTTTTTAGTGTGTTTTCAATAGGGGGTGGGTTTTATGGGTGAGACCGAGAGTTCTCACCCTCTCTATTATATTGGGGATCAATAAAGAAAATTTTCCACGTTTAAAAATCCGTTAAAAGTTACCTCCTTTTTCATGTTTTTCATAAGGGGTGGTTTTTAGGGGTGACCCCGAGAGTTCTCACCCCCACCATAGAGAAGCATATTATTAGCGATAATTTTTCGCGTTTCAAAATCTGGGTTAATACGTCTCCTATTTGGTTTTCAAGTCGATTTTATGATGTACGAAAAGTCGTTCAACAGTGGAGATTGTTTTTCACCCTTGTAATTAAAAAGTTCGGGATTTTTGTGCATGTTTTGTATTTTTAGGTCACCGCCAACTATTTCCATCGGAAAAAAAAATAAAAAATAATTTTTTCATCGTTTATCTGAACATTCAGAACTATTCATTCATTTAAAAAGTAGATATTATACGGTTGAATTATTTTTAATACTTCTGTGAAAACCTATTTTATTTTAACACTTATCCTGTAAATGTTTTTTCGGCACTGATAGGAAAAATTTAACAAAATTCAGGGACCACAACTTAAGTCTATTTAACAAACAAGCAGAAGACTTTTAGATGAAAATGTATTTATACAATTTTTGTAAATAAACAAATATTTTTTTATTGAGCTGTCATTAGTATCAATTTACTAATTACGATGGCTAAATAAATTGACTATGAACTGATGTTTGTTAAAATATTTTGGATAAATAAATAATAATTTTGGATAAATAAACTTTTTAAAGCATTTAGGATGATTATTATACAACGACTAAAATAATTAGGGTGATCTTATATGACAAACTTTCGAGGTGTTAATTGCATATTATTTGATGCTTAATTCTGTCGTCTCTACTTGTTTACTTTGAAAGTTTATAGAGCAAATTTGCTTAATTAATAGCGCTTATATTATGCATAGCTAGAGGACTATTGTTAAGCTGAATAATACTCCTGATAGATCCATTGTTAAAATGCAAACTTCTCTTGAGAAAAATCTTTTCAAAGGAGATCCTTAAATTTTTACACTCTGATTTACTTATTATTTATTATTCAATAACGAATCTGTGTATTTTATTTTTAACTTTAAAAACTCTCAACATTCGTATGTCAATATTCTGCCTCCTTATTAAACTGCACGTGATATCCAATTACAAGGCATTGAAGAGGCATTGAAATCAAACATCGAGTAAAAATAGGGAAATCCTAACTTTTTTTTCACACTTGATTATTTATGAAAATATAAAAGATGATTATTTTTATATATATTGGAAAATTTTGTAATTTGTATATTGTTGACAAACAGGGAAGAATATATTTCTAGGAACTTTTGACAGGTTTTTATGAAAATTATTATTAAATTTAATTTTATCAATATATTATTTTCATAATTTTTAATAACTAAAATTTAAAGGTAATTTAAAAAATTACAAGTTTTGGGTAACTACAGTAAATTTTAAGAGGTTTCAAAAATTTTAATGAATACTAAAACATTTTTTATTGACACAAATTACTTATAAATTTTGAAAGTTTTTTGAATGTTTTGAAATTCCTTGAAATCACTTGAAATCTTTAGAAATCTTTTAGGATGTCTTAATTTTGAAAATTCTTAAATTTTTTCATATTCTTTTAAAATCCTTTGATATTTTTCAACTTTATTTAAAATCCCTTACAATATTTTAAAATATTTTTAAATAATTGAAAATATTGAAAGTATTATGATTTTTTTCGGAATTTCTTAAACAATTTTTAAAATCACTTCAAAACTCTCGAAATCGCTTTAAACTTCCTATAAAACCGCATATAATCTCTTAAAATCCTTTAGGAAATCCTGATATCTTTGAAATCTTGTAAAATCACTTAAAATTTCTTAAATTTTACTATAATCTTTTAAAGTCTTTTACGATATTTCAGAATTTTTAAGTCTTGTGTAAGGTCTGGAAAATCCTTAAAATCTTTGGAAATCCTTTTAAATTCCCTAGAATCACTTAAAATTTCTTGAAATCTCCTTAAATTCCTTAAAATCACTTATTGTTTCTATATAATTAATACCTCTTCTTTATAATAGGACTTTTTTTCAGAAAATTGAATAGTGTAATAATAAAATATTGTGAATAATGATTCCGCAAAATAGTTTTTTCATCCTGATGTGGTATTGGCCAGTTTTACCTAGGTGGGGTATTTACTGGGTTATTTATGGTGTAAATTAACAAGGTCCTGACCCGTTTTTCTTAGGAACGACAATATTCTGCCAAAGCCGTACAAGCCTTGTGTGGGCCTTGCCAGTTAACCTGGTTAAAGCCACATCAGAAGTAGGGAAAACTAACCAGGACCTTGTCAGAACCCCATCAAAACTTCTGCACAGGAGAAAGAAATTTTTTTTGATTTTCTCGCTAGAAAATTCTCCGATTTTGTGAATCTAAACATTACTGCATAACTTCCCTTTTTCCAATTTTAATTATACTTTCAAATAATTCTCAGATTCTATAGATAATATTTTTTCTGCACAAAGTAATGTGGAAAAATTTTATAGAATACAGTACAAGGGTACCCTGCTGAAAGTAAACGGATTGAAACTTTATCCGTTTTAATCCGCTTCAATCCTTCATTTTTTATCCGTGACTGAATGCTTAATTATCTTCCCACGAATTACTTATGTGGATTTGATCCTGTCTCCGATAACGGATTAAAAATTTATCCGCTTGAATCATTGCCTATCCTCTTTAATCCGTTCTTCACAAAATATTATATTAATAGCATATTTTTACTTTGACGACGGATTTAAACGGATAGATATGGATATATTATTTTTAGTTGGATTAAAAAGGATAGATAAGGATAGAATATTTTTTTGAAATGAAGACGGATTAATACGATACCATCTCACGGATAGATAAGGATAAAAAAGTTCGGATTCAACAGGATGGGGGCAGATTATATTCCACTTGACGTATTGAAAATGATTCAAATGGATAAAGATTTAAAAATCTAACAAAGAATAGAACATGATTGAAAAGGATGCAAAGCTTACATTGAAACATTGATGGGTATTGATGGGTAAAATACATCATGCAACCAGCATTCAGCAGTAAACGCAAAGTACTTTAAAGCCCTGTCAGTTGGTCTGATTATTCAGTGATAGTAGTCAGGCTGTGGTCGGACCAGAGTTTAGCCCAAATCAAGCTGCATTAATAGCTATTGTATAATGATCAGTTTAATATGTATGGAAATTTTAGCATAAATAGTGTAATAATAGAGAATCGGAAATTTACTCGTTAAATTTAGATAAATTTCTATACTAGTATATCCACAAAATTGCATTACGAAAATAGAAAACAATTACGGCAGTAGGTGTAGGAAATACAGTAATAAAAATAATTACATGTATGCATGAAATAAATACTTTATTGCTACAAACATATGTGGTTTGGGAAACCAAAAAGTAGTAGTTGTACCATATTTGACTATTTCGATCTTAACTATGGTACATATAAAAATTTCTACACAGAATCTTGCAATTATTTATTATTATTTTTAAGTTGTGTATACGGAACTATAATTTATACTAATAAGAACAAACGCGCACACATTTACGTTCTTTTTCAATATTATATAATTTATTATATTTTATTTCTCTAATCTCTGAATCGTGAAAATCTCTTAAAATTTTCAGAAATTTCTTGAGATTCTTTTAAATTCAATGATGACAATTCAAATCCCTTTTATATCCTTTAAAATCCATTAAAAGTATTAGAAATATTTTCAAACTTCATGAAATCCTTAAAAATTCGAGATAAATTTTCAAACTTATAAATCTTCTGATACAATTCTATAAAATCGTTTTAATATCCTAAAAATTTCTTAAATTTCGTAAAAACCACTTAAAAATCGTCAAAAATTCACAGAAAAACCATCAAAATCATTAATCTCTTGAAACCCATGTTAAAATTAGTAAAAATATCTAAAAATTTCTAGAAACGTCTTGAAATTCCTTAACATTTAAAATCCCTGTAAAACATTAGAAATCTCGCCAAATTACATGAAATCTTTAACAATTCTACAAAATTTTTTTTAAATTTGAAAAATCTCTTGAAATCTTTTAAAATTATTAGAAATATCATAAAAATCCATAAAATCCATAAAAATTCCACAATATCTTTTAAAATTTCATAAAATCGCTGTAAATCATTAAAAATCTTGCCAAATTCAATGAATTTAAAAGAAATGAAAAATTTCTTGAAATCTTATAAAATTATTAGAAATCTCATAAAAATCCACGAGATCCATAAAAATTCCACATCTTTTAAAAATCGTAAAAATCTTTTGAAATTTCTCCATAAAATTCTCTGACAAACTTTAAAAAATTCTTGAAATTTTACGGTAATATATAAAATTCTTTTATATCTTTAAAATTCGTTAAAACTATTAAAAATGACATCAAATTCCATTCAGTTCTTAAGATCCTCACAAAATCGTTTAAATATCAGAACAATCTCCCGAAATCACTTAAAATTATTAGAAATTTCATAAAATTCCTTAAAACCTCATAAAACTCTTACAAAGCTTTTAAAATCCCTTAAAATTTCACAAGATATCCTAAAATCCCATAAATTCTATATAAAATCGATTTAATATCCTAAAAATCTCTTGAATTTCGGAAAAATCAATTAAAAGTCGTTAAAAATGCACATAAAAACCTTAAAAATCCTTAATCTCTTGAAATCCATATGTTAAAATTAGTGAAAATCTCTAAAAATTTCTAGCAACCTATACAAATTTCTCATCTCTTAAAATCTCTTAAAATCATTAAAGATTTCATCAAATTCCATGAAATACTTAAAAATATTACAAAATCTTTTATACTTTACCATAAGAACAAATTAGTTATACCAATTATACATTCATAATAATAAACATTTTTAGTTAATAAGAGTCAATAAACCTTCGTCTATATGAGGCGAAGGTTTGTTGACTCTTATTAGCTAAAAATATTTATTATTATGAATGTATAATTGGTATAACTAATTTGCTCTTATGGTAAAGTATCACATGCCCTTAAAATTTGACGAAATCCGTCGAAATCTTTGTAAATTCCACAAAATCTTTTAAAAATCATAAAAGGCTTTTGAAATTACTCAATAAAATTCAGTATAAAATTTTTAATTCCTTATTTAAATCCCACAAAATACATATTTTAAAAATCATAAAAGTACCTTGAAGTCCGATTGAAATCTGATCAATGTCGTGAAAAATTCTAAAAATTCCCAAGAAACTGCTTGAAATTCTTTAAAATTCTACGATAACATTTAAAATCCCATTATCTCACATGAAATCTTTAAAAATTCCATAAAATTCCCTTAAAATTCCTAGATTTTTAATGTATTTCGAGTTTAGACTCGTGGCAAAATCATTACTAACGAAACCAAATTCAAAATTTCAGATTCAATTCACGTGTGAAATTTACGATTCGGCAAGTATCGATTGTCGAAAATCACTATGGATACTTACACGACGAATCAGGAGTGGGGAATAGGCGTTACGATATTTCGACTTCGACTCAATAATCTTTTTAGAATACAATGTTTATTACAATTTAAGGAATATTTATAAAATTCCATTATGCTCCTAAATAAGTTAAAAATTCCGTATTAAAAATTCACTATATTGCTTAGCAATTGGCTCGGCAATTTGTTTTCTTTGATGCGGTCGGGTTTGCGCATAAGTTGGATCGATTTTACAAAAACCAAGTTTCAAGTTTCATCGTTTAAGTGAGCTTTCCGTGTTTACTTTGGCTAGAAGACGGGATAATAGTTTGTAAGGCAAAACCTAAGCAAAGGAAAAGATAAGTTGTTTCATCGTGAAAGCTCTGCTTTTAAAAGTTTATCCAAACATCAAAGCTACCTAACATTAAGTGATGATAAACTATACATAAGCTGTAACTTCAACATACTTATACAAATAAGACAGAAGACAAACAAATTGTTAGTTATATGTCTGATCTTTTATCAAAAAGAAAAATTTTATTTTTTTTTATGAAAAAAAATAATAGAACCAGAGTTATGAATTTAAAAAAAATAGTCTTCAAGCCAAAAATTACCAAATTTATCAAATTTTATTATCATATATTATGTTGACTATTATAAATGTATCTATAACAACAACATATAGTCAACATAATATATGATAATAAAATTTGATAAATTTGGTAATTTTTGGCTTGAAGACTATTTTTTTTAAATTCATAACTCTGGTTCTATTATTTTTTTTCATTTTAAAGGTAAAAGAACGAGCTTTCATAAAAAAATACTTCAAAGGAAAAATATTAATAAATTTAAATTGTTATAAACAATTGAAATTTTTAAATCGATTTTTAACAATTGCCCCACCCATGAATCAAGTTCTTAGTATTTTTATCGTTATTTTTTTCTACGTTAAATTTCCTTTCGAAAACGATTTTTTAATCGATGGACAAATAATTAGTACTGTCCAAAAAAATTTAATTTATCTAGCGCGGTACGTCACATCGGCGCGCGGGTCTCATTGCACGGCCCATTTTCTTGTCTCATATCGTTTTTCTCTGAAATATAAATGATTATTACATATTTTGAATTAAATAATCTTATTTGTTAGCTAAGATGACTTTTTAAAAATTGAATAAATAAATAAATAAATAAATTATCAACAGTGATGTTTTTCATTTATTTATTTTTTCAATTTTTCATAAAGTCATCTAAGAACTAACTTACTAAAAACTTCATTCATGGGTGGGGCAATTGTTAAAAATCGATTTAAAAATTTCAATTGTTTATAACAATTTGAATTTGTTAATATTTTTCCTTTTAAGTATTTTTTCTATGAAAGCTCGTTCTTTTACCTTTAAAATGGAAAAAAATAAAGTCTCTACCTCAAGTAGAACCGGAGTTATGAATTTTTAAAAAATAGTCTTCAAGCCAAAAATTACCAAATTTTCAATCTTTTCTATTTTCCACAAAAAAACAATCCTCGAATACGTATCTTTCTTTTTGCATAAAGAACTCGTAAAAAAAGTTTTAGTTGAATCATCAAAAATGGGGGTCGGTGAATTCTCTGTTCGATTTGTAAAAGAACGTCCCATATATGCATTTTCTGTTATATTTAAAATATTCTTAAATAATCTTTCTTCCATATACAAATTGACTGAAAAATCATGCTCTAAATATTACAATTTTGTTTTGTTTTAGGGCATTGTTTAGACAATTAGTATGTGACTGATGCGATATATCATCTCAACGATAGTATGGTAAGTCATCATTCAATTAAATTGAGTGCTTTTTTTTGTTTCAATTCATAAATATAGGTATATATAAGTACAAGGCCGTAGCCAGGGGGGATCAAGGGGGATTAATCCCCACCCGAAATGAAAAATAAAAAATATTTCTCTAGTAAGTTTTCTTTTATGAAAACAACATGTTGTTTTTCTACTGGTCCACCAAACCAAGCCCGCCCCCGAAATTTTTTTCTTGCTACGGCCCTACCCGTATAAGTGTCACAAATTATGTTATTTTTGATTGCGGAAAATGAGGTACAAATAATAAAAAAGGAATAATGAGAAGGTCGATTTCCTTAATGAAAGTTTGGAAAGGGGGAGTTTTACTTAAGAGACTTCACTTCCCTGTCCGTAAATCAGAAAGAGGAAAAGAGTATACGTATTGCTATGTATATATGTATATAAAGCTTATCCAGGGAGAAATTGCATTTACGAAGGGATCTCTTATCCCTAGGGTTCTTGGATTAGTAAAGTGATTGTGTTAAGCTTGGAAAATTTTATTGAACCAATTCTAACTGACACTGTTAATTCCAATCGATCAAATCGATTTTACTGTTACGGGATCTTAATTTATATATACATATATGTATATTATATATATATATATTCCACATCTACGTATGTGGCCACTTTTACTTTAAAAATATTACAAATCTATAATATTATTATAAATATTAGGTGCAGTTCAGTAAACCGGTAACTTCTGATTCTCTTTGGGATGCGTGAATTTATGTATTTTGACGCGCTTATTACGAATATGATAGTGAAAATTGACGCAAATTTTATTTTCTGCGAGTGATAGTTTCCGAGAAAATCAGAAATATATAGATTTTCATTTTTAAAAAACCCATAAGAGCCATTCCCCTTTATTATTTCTCTTTATCATTTCCCTTTATCATTCCCCTTTTCCATTCTTCTGTACCATTGCCCTTTTCCAATTCCCTTTACCATGCCCCTTGCCATTTCCCTTAACATTCTCCTTTGCCTTTCCCTTTACTATTCCATTTTGCCATTTCTCTTTAACATTCCCATTTGCCTTTCACTTTATCATTCCCCTTTGCCATTTCTTTTTAACATTCTCCTTTGCCTTTCCCTTTACCATTTCCCTTTGCCATTTCTTTTTACAATCCCCTTAAAATTCTTTTTACCATTCCCTTTTAAAATTTTCCTTTACCATTCCCTTTTCCGTTCCCTTTCCATATTCCTTTACCATTTCCCTTTACCATTACCTTTTAACATTGCTCTTTGTCATTGCTCTTTACCATTCCCTTTGCCGTTCCCTTTGCCATTTTCCTTTACCATTTTCCTTTACAATTCCTTTTACCATTTCCCTTTACTATTCCCTTTGCTATTTCTCTTTACAATAATTTTGTTTTTCAATGATTTCCATTTATAATGTCAAGAGCCATGGTTTATGGTTTTTTTAAAAATTAAAATCGATATATTTCTGATTTTTTCGAAAACTTTCACTCGCAGAAAAAAATGTTTTCAACAAAAAATGTGTGTTTCGATGTGATCTACAACTGTTGCTTAAAATACTTTTTTGAATTTTACATATTAACTGTGATAAACGCAAAAGTACATGATTTTTATTGTTTTTTCATGACTTTACTATGAAAATCAAATTTTCGGCTATTTTCACTATCATATTCGTAATGATCGCGTGATAATACATAATATTTACACGAATCCCAAGGAAAATTAGAGGTTACCGGTTTTCGGAACTTTATCCTTAATTTTAAGTAAGTTCAGAAAAAAGTCGAAAATAGAAAAGTAAATTAAAACAGATGTTTTCTTTCGTGAGAATACTAAATAAACATCAAATACATCAATTTGAATTCCGCACCGAGTGAACCTATAATTAGGATCGTGCCAAAGTTCGCTGTCCTCGATCACGAGAATCTAATATTATAAGTACGTGTTGTATCGAAAGTTGATCTCTCGAGCCTATTTCATTGGCTACCCATACATATTATACATACGTAATATGATACAATATAATATGCATCCCAAAATGCG
>UCOK01009475.1:10056-26552 GCA_900474325.1 Synergus umbraculus | reverse complement strand
TATATATATAGGGTGTCTAAAAAGTCCCGGGACGGTTGGATATTTCCTCAGGTAAAATATTTTTTTAAAAAAGTGAAGATAATTCCTGCAGTAAATTTCAACGGGGAATTCAATGGTGACCTTCATTTTGACCTTGAAGTTGACCTTCATGGATTTTTGCAGATCAACTTTTTTTTAAATGGAAACACCCTTTTTTTTTTACAATTTTTGTCCTAATTTTTTGTCTATTAAAGTTGTAGTAAAACTACATTACAGGCTTAATTCTGAGCATAATGAGGGAGCAATAGTACCCAAAATATAGGTTTGAAAGCATTTTAAATTTTTTTTTAAATTTGAGTTGTAAAAATCACAATTATCTGAAAATCACCCATATTACAGATTTCGCAAATTTACTGAGGAAATTTAAAAAGATGTAAAAAGAGAAAATTTCTAAAGAAATATTTATAATTTTTTTAATTCTCTGTTGACATTTCTTAAATCTTTTTAAACGTTTTTAAATTTTCTCAAGAAGCTTCTAAATTTTTGTAAATATCTTTAAGAAACTACTCTAGTAATTTCGTTCCCATTTAAAAGGGAAAAGCGTGAAGTTTCCTGAAAAATGAAAAAAACTGTGAAGTCCGCTTTAAATTATTCGACAATTGTGAGTATTTTAAAAAGCGAAATTGGTACTGACTGTAAATATTTAAAAGAATAATTTTAGAAACTTACCGAAAAAATGATCATCTGGTTCCCTTTTAATGATAATATTAGTCGATGGTAGTGGAATATTGACATTGTTCTCGTGAGCAGTGTTGTCGATCCTATTCTCCGATAGACTAGGATCTATTTGTTCTAGATGAAGGCCTCGAACTTGAAACTTGGAAAACTCAGAATGTGAAAGTGAATCTATCGGTTCTGTTTTTACTACAGAATTTTCAGGCAGTAATTTAACGAAATCAGAAGTTAACTGATTTCCTTCTGTGACGTTTGGTTTTAGACGCTGTAAAAAATAATTATAATAATTAATTTTTAAAAGATGCAACAAATATAGATTCTGAAGGTCATTTCTAGATCGAAAATACGAATATAAGAGGAAAACAATTTAGTTTTATTTCCCTTAAAGGATTTTCTTCCTTACCTCAACTTGTACTTTATACTTGTATGTTTCTCCTATATCAATAATATCTTCGTTATGCAGAGGAATAATTGTACCTTTAATTTTTTCCTCACCATTAACAAATAAGCCCATTTCATTCTATAAAATAAATAGGAATATTAATTTTTAATTCTTAGTGTTATTTGAAAATTCTCAATTTTTCTAATGAAGCTTGGACTTACTTTCAAAACTTCAACAAAGAAGCCATCTGAATTGTGATGAAAAATGCAATGATTGGGCGAAATTTTTTTGGATTTTAACACAATATCGTTGTCGAATTTTCGACCAACGGTATACTAGAATAGGAAATACGAATACAAATAAATATAAATACATAAAGATATTAATATATAAAAATAACATGATCAAAAAAAAGGTCTATTAATAGTACGCCAGAAATTACAGATAATGTAAAATATTTACTGATTTTTGCTGAGTTAGAACGAAAAACTCAGTTTCATAGCTTCCGCCTTCATCTAGGCGATGTAATGTAATTTCCATTGTATCCTGATATATTTATATTTATGTTTTTTCTATAGGATATTATTTATGTCTTCTGCTCCTTCTTCTTTTTCTTCTTCTTTTTCTTCTTCTTCTTCTTTCATTCTCATGTTTCCTTTAACTGTCTGAAAAAATAAAAAATTAGATAAATACATCTAGGTATATTATAAAATTTAATTAATGATAAAAAAATTAGGGTGTAGTTTCGAATAGTGGTTACCTCCGATTTCTTTGGCACTACGAATACTTATGTATTTTGACGCGCTAATTACGAAAATGATAGTGAAAGTTGGCGCAAATTTTAATTTAATGAGAAAATCCATAAAAACCCCATAAAATCATGGTATTTTGTGATTATCTCAACAAATATGCTAAATTAAAAAAAAATGTTTCAAACAAAAGCTGTAGATCTCTTTGAAATACACATTATTTGATTCAAACATTCTTTTCTACGAATGATATTTTTCGAGAAACTCAATGACACAAAGATTACAATCATATCTCCATTCCTTTTGGTTTGGTACCTATACTTAAGCTTCGCACCCTTTACCATTCCCTTTGCGATTCCCTTTGCCATTTCCCTTTACCATGCCCTTTCCCATTCCCTTCGTCATTCCTTTTGCTATTAGCTTTGCCATTTCCTTTTCCATTCCCTTTACCATTCCTTTTGCCATTTCCTTTTGCCATATCCCTTTATCATTTCTCTTTCATATTCCCTTTGCCATTTTCTTTTAGGATTCCCTTTATCATTCTTTTTGCCATTTCCCTTTACCATTCCGTTTGCCATTCTCATCGCCATTTCCATTTACCATTCCCTTTGCCACTCCCTTTGCCATTTCCTTTGCCATTTCCCTTTGCCATTCTATTTTCCAATTCCCTTAACTATTTCCTTTGCTATTCCCTTTGTCATTTCCCTTTACCATTCCTTTTACCATTCCATGTTCCATTTCCCTTTATCATTCCCTTTGTCATTTCCCCTTACCATTCCCTTTACCATTCCTTTTACCATTCCATTTTCCATTTCCCTTTAACATTCCTTTTACCATTCCATTTACCATTCTCTTTGCCATTTCCCTTTACCATTCCCTTTACCATGTCCCTTTACGATTCCTTTTACTATTCCATTTATCATTTCCCTTTGCCATTCCCTTTGCCATTTCCCTTTACCATTCCTTTTACCATTTAATTTTCATTGACCTTTACCATTCCCTTTACCATTTCCTTTGCCATTACCCCTTACCATTCCCTTTGCCATTTCCATTACCATTTCTCTTTACCATTCTCTTTATAGTAATTTTCTTTTACATTGATTTTCATTTAGAATGTGAAGAGCCATGGTATATGGGTTGTTTTATAAATAAAAATCGATATATTTGATTTTCTCGAAAACTATCACTCGCAGAAAAAAATGTTTCAATCAAAAAATGTGTATTTTCATGAGATCTACAGCTTTTGTTTGAAATTTTTAAATTTTGCATATTAGTTGAGATAATCGCAAAAAACCATGATTTCATGAAGTTTTTATGGTTTTTCTCATTAAATTCAAATTTACGCCAACTTTCACTATGCTTTTCGTAATCAGCACGTCAAAATACGTAAGTATACGTAGTATCAAATAAATCCGGAGTAATCACTATTCGGAACTATATCCAAAAATTGTATTGAAAAATTTAATATTTAAAATTTGAATAAATTAACATTAAAAAAAAAATTTAGAATTGTTGTTTTTAAAAACGTCTACAAAATGGCTCTTAACCAGTTTTTAGGACTCATTTTTTGTTTTTAATCATCGAAAATCTGTTAAAAATCCAAAACTAAACTGTATAGAAAAATTTCGTAATTGAAAAATTTTTTTAAATAGTGTATTTCGATACAAGAGGACAAACGGGCGTTTTGGTAACTGAGAGTGTGAAGCCGCCGCGTGAACCCGAGGCGAGGCGTAGTGAGATGAAGCCGAGCCTCGGTTTCACATGGCTCCTTCACACGAGCAGTTACCAAATCGCCTCTTTAGGCCACTGGTATCGTTTTGTAACCCCCTGTATTCGAAAAACATGTTTTTGCCAGTGTGTCTGTCTCTAGATTTTAGTTTGCGAGCACAATAACTATCGAAAGAATGGACCTATTGGATTGGCCTTTGGTATACTTTTTTAGAGTCCTAAAATGAAGGTCAAGATCGTTAAACAGCCATTTTGGATAAAATCATAAAATTCCAAAACTTGGAGCATTTTCAATAACTCTGAAAACCAAAGAAAATGAAAATTTGAAACCAAATGACACAGGATATGAAAAAAAGTTGAGATGAGAAATTTTGCTTTTTGAACGCCCTTTGACAACCCTTACGGTTGCACCCCATACTTGCCTAAAAAACGGACCGCGTAATACCTAACTAGGGAGCGTGGACGCTAACGCGAGGATTGTAATCGAAACGACCCTACCTTTAAATCCCGATCCTTTCAATACTGCTATAGAATGAATAAAACAACAGTAATATTCAAAGGACTAATAACTAATAACCATGAATAATAATCCTTTCTCGAATCTCAAAACGAGAAAGAATTTTATTCAAAATGATAGTTTGAATTCACGTGGCAAAGTGTTGGGTTTAAAACCACCCTCCTTTCTTCAGATAAATTCACCTCCATCTTTTGTGCGTGTGTGAAATAAATTCCCAAAAAGACTAGAGCTGCCCACTTTAATTGGCAATGATCAAAATTGTTAAATTGGCCCAGTCGAAGGGACTTCGACGTGATTCTCAACATTCCTTCTATTTCCTTCCGAATGGTAGGATAAGTTTTAGGACAATAAGGACCAATAGGATACGCAGTAAGTCCAATGTATCGTTCCAATTATTTTTTTTTAATAATTGTATGCGATAACCAATAACATTACTCTCTTTTCTGAATTGTGATCTCGATCATGCAAAGCGAAGTTAAATCCTATTTTTAATAAAATAGTAATTTGATGTCGCTCTAAAATTCTAAAACTTTAATAAATTTATATTTAAATTAAAACCTCTCCAATTAATTTAAATTCTTCCAATTCCAAACCCATTAATTTTGCAGGAAAAAACCCTTGGATGTGGGCTGAAATTCACTTATCCATTTACCGAGGAATCAGAAATCTCTTTTTCTGCATTACCTTAAATTTTCTAAAAATTTATAACCGTGAGACAGAGACATGCTTTATTCAACTTTTAATAAATATTCGGTTCGTTACCATTTAACTATATTTATATTTTTTTGTGCTCATTTTTTGAGCACTTTGCTTCTTCATTATGATGAAGTTGCAGATGAATTTGCTTCCTCACAGAGGAAGCATTAACATTTGCCTCAATATTTAAAAATATATATCACTCTTTCTTCTCGAAACAAAAATCTTTTGACGTCATCATTCATAGATTCCTTGCGTCGAAACGAATCGATTGACCTGTAGTATTAGTGTTTTTATTTGAACCAATTTATGAAAAAATTTCAAAATTATGAATAATCATAATTTCATTACTATTCAATTAAAAAACTAATAATACTGGTCAATCGATTCTTCTCGACGCAAGGACTCTTTATTTCCTTGACATTTAAAAAAAAATTCTAAATGTATATGGAAATTTTAAAATTCAAACTTCTTGATATTCTTTTAAATTCAATGATAACAATTCAAATCCCTTTTATATCCTTTGAAATCCATTAAAAGTATTAGAAATATCTTCAAATTCCATGAAATCCTTAAAAATCCCATACAAATTTTCAAACACATAAATCTTCTAAAATCCACGTTGTTAATAGCTATTTACTTTTGTAACGGGCAGTATTGTCGCCCGTCACATATTTCTATCTTTCAACTGCTGTCGCTATCACTTTACGTCACCGAGCGGGCGGGGCTACTCATTACGTAACCACAAGTGCTTAAAAGCACCGAATCGACGCGCTTTCGATCAGTTCGCTGAGGAGCAGCTCGTCTGCACTCAGTGAAACTCATCTGGTCTCTCTGCTAGCGGGTTACCACCATAGCAGAACGACCGAGACGTAACCTGGACGTCTTCTTCAGGGAAGATCCACTAGGTGTACGACTGGCAGGCACCCCTACAGCCGTGCACTTAGATAAAGGATTTGTCGGCCCACACCGACCTATCCTGGGTCAACCTGGAGATGACTTCCAAGACCTGGGGGGAACTAAAATACCTTGTCATTTCCATCCTGACTAAGAACCATCTGATTCCTGACCAGAGGGCACCCCCATGGCCAGTAATCAGACAAAAGAGGATACGCCAGCTCGAAACCTGGTCTACCCCTGATTCACTCCTGTCTAAAACCGTACCTGGAAAAATACCGCGAGAAATAAAAAAAAATAAGTAAATTAAAAGAGATCTACCTCGTCTCGCTAGCGATACGTAAAAGAGTCACTAGACACCGCGTGTATTCTCTCTCGTGCAAACACTCGCCCGCTCTCTCTCACGTTTTCACCGTATAGAACAGTTACACTATTATAGAACACTCATCCATTTAAAATTTAATTATTTTTATAAATTCATTTAGTTTCTAATTTAGAAATGTAACTTATAGGAAAATATAGCACTTATATTATTTTTGTTAAATATAAACCAATAGTTCATTTATTTCTTGCCCTTAAAATTGATCCTGGCTCAACTGAAGCGTCTGGTAGGGCAAAGATAATAAAGACGTGACTGCCAGATAGAGGAGTCATCAAAAACACACCGTTACACTTTACAAGACGCGAAAGGAGGCAATTATCGGACAAGTGTGAGGTTGGCATCACGAGCCGAAGGCGAGTGGCGCCTTCACACGGGTCGATAATTGGCTGTTTCGCAACGTGTGAAGTACATAGCTTGTCATGATCACTGTAACGAATTCGAATTTCGAAACAATAGTGCGAACTTGCACTAGTGTGGTAGTAGCGCCAGAATAGCGGCGAATAAGCTGGCTGGGGCCCTGTAAGCTTGTTGAGGAAATATTCTCTCCTCTCCTCTCACTCTCACTCTCCTATCGTACCTATCTTATTCTATCCTATCCTATGGTATCCTATTATATATATTGTATCCTATCCAATCATATCGTATCCTATCGTATCTTATCATATAGTGTTCTATTCTATTTATCCTATCCTAGCGTATCCTATCTTGATACGATAGGATAGAATACAATAGGATAGGACACGATAGGATACAATAGAATAAAATACGACAGGATACGACAGGAAACGATAGGGTGTGATAGGATACGATAGGATATAATACAATATAATATGATACAATAGGATAGGATACGATAAGATAAGAGAGAGGGGGGTAGGGAGAGAGAACCTCCGGTTTATTTATTTAGATATTTTAGGATATCTATATATATTTTAGGATACCCTATCTTACTTTCTGTCCTATTTTACTTTCAGTACCACTTTATTTTTGGTACTACTTTTGCAGTACTTTCGTTCCTTTACTGTAAAGGGCTCCCTTCGAGACGCTTAACAGACACCGAAAATCGATGTTTCGTTACACTTGTCATGAAAAATAAATGAAAATCTCTAAAAATTCCTAGAAACCTTTTGAAATTCCTTCACATTTAAAATCCCTTAAAATCATTAGAAATCTTATCAAATTCCATGGGATCCTTTACAATTTCACAGAATATTTTAAAAATCAGAAAAATCTCTTGAAATACTTTTATGTAAATTATTAGAAATCACATAAAACTCCATAAAATCCATAAAAATTCCACAATATCTTTTAAAAATCGAAAAATGTCTTGAAAACCCTTACAAAATTTACAGCTTTTTGAAAACCCTTAAAGTTTGATGAAAACTTTCGAAATCTTTGTAAATTTTAGAAAATCTTTTAAAAATCATAAAAAGCTTTTGAAATTCCTCAATAAAATTCCATATAAAGTTTTAAATTCCTTATTTAAATCCCACGAAATACATATTTTAAAAATATGTATATATTGTATCAAATCCGATTGAAATCTGATCAAAGTCGTGAAAAATTCTAAAAATTCCCAGAAACATTTTGAAATTCTCTAAAATTGTACGATAACATTTAAAATCCCATTATCTCCCATAAATTCTTTAAAAATTCCATAAAATTCCTTTAAAATTCCTAGATTTTCAATGTATTTCGAGTTTAGACTTGTGACAAAATGATTATTAACGAAACCAAATTCAATTCACACGGAATTTACGATTCGGCAAGTATCGATTGTTGAAAATCACTATTAAAATCACTATATAAATAACTATTCTATTTTTAGAATAAATAGGGCGACAAAAAACGGCGACACATACACACAAATACACACACCTGAACCCGAAAAACATGTTTTTACGAATGTGTCTGTCCGTAGATTTTTAGTTTGTGAGCACGATAACTTTCGAACGAATTGACCGATTGGATTGTCCTTTGGTATACTCTTTTAGTGTCCTAAAATGAAGGTCAAGTTCGTTGGCCAGCCATTTTGGTTAAAAATTCAAAAAGTTGGAGCATTTTTAAAAATTTTGAAACTACTTTTTTTTTAATTTGAAAATTCTAATGACGGATGTTCGTAGTACTCAAAAAGACGAACAATTTTTCTTAATGACTTTTTTGAATAAAAAAAAATTGAAAGACTTATAATATTTTGAAAATCCAAAAAAATGAAATAAAACTTGAATTAGAAGCCAAACAACGCACGATATGAAAAAAAGTCTAAAGATGAAAAATGTTTCTTTTTGAACACCCTCTAGAATAGGCATAACAACTTTTTGAATTTCCTTAAAAAATCGAAAATTCAAATTTTGAGGTAAATAACGCGAGATACAGAGAAAATGATAAGAAACATAATTATTGGCCTTAAAAAGATCTACAAGTTCTCCTTTGGCCATTTTTCAATAGGATGAGTAGTTTTCGTTTTAATCATGAAAAATATTGTTAAACAGAGTCGAGCGCGAGGTTTAAATGAAATATCGAGCGCGAAGCGCGAGTGCCCTGATGAGAATGTCCTCCTTGCATTCCATTCCATTTTGTAGCAATTTAAATAAAAATAGGTGCAAGCGTCCCGAAGGGCGCAAGCGCGCAACACGGAGCGCGATGTGGGCATGAGAATGTGCCCGCGTAAGCAGACAGATTTTTTTAAATTTTGTTAAATTAAATTACAGCTTTGAATGCAAAAGACAACTAATTTACTTAAGGTTCTATCGACCTTAAGGAGCACATTCTCATCAGTGCACTCGCGCTTCGTGCTCGGCTCTGTTTAAGGGTGTTGGATAAACTGACTTTGAAATCCGTGAAAATAGAAATTTTTAAAGATGATTCTAAGTGCGACCCTGCTACCGTATATATTTTAAGAAAACGTTTTTTGGAGGATATAGAAACAACTTACCAAATATTTAGTCCTGGGTCTCATAAAAATTAAATTTCATCCCGGTTTTGAAGAGAGAAAGAATATTTAGTCTGGAAATATTCATTTTCTAAACAGGAGCGAATCCAAACAGAGCAAACGAATCACGAGAAAGAGCGACTAAATGTCAGCCGCACTCATATAAATGAATTATTTCAGGCACAACACGGACACTGAACGAAAAATCAATGAAATACAGAAAGTTTGAATTTCCTATTCTTTCAGATGCGAACACGAAATTCGCGATTCATTGCGACACAAGACCGTTACATATGATAGACTTTGAAAAACATGATTATTCAAGATCAAAAGAAACGAGAAACACACAATGAGCAGATCGCACTCTACCAAATGGTAAAGTCGTCAGAATGTCGTTGTTGGTACATAATTATCATTTCTTTCAAATGTGAAAATCGGAATGAAAACACAAATTGGGACAATATACGCTGCAAAGATGTGTTGAGATTGCAATATATACCACACATGTTTGAAATATATACCGTCTCAGTTTGTGGGACATCATTTAAAAACTACGGGTGCCATTGTGAGCACACATTCTCATCACAATATGGCGCTTTCATTCGTTTATATATACTTTTTTTTAATTTCTTAAGGTTCTATCGACCTTAAGGAACACATTCTCATCATAGACCTTCATAAATTAGAAAATGAATTATTAAAAAAATAATCGTATTAATCATCGTATTAAAAAATGTTTAAGGGAGAATTTGAAGATCTTTTAAAGACAAATAATTATGTTCTTATAATTTTCTCTATATCACGCGTTATTTGGCTAAAAATTTGAATTTTCGATTTTTTAAGAAAATTCAAAAAATTGTTACGTGAGTCCTATAGGGCGCTCAGAAAGATATATTTTTTATCCTTTGACTCTTTCTCATATCGTGCGTTAAAACCGTGTATTTTGTAGACAGAAAATCCAAATTACGACATAACTTGTTGTACGCGGCGCTCCAACACCCTTAAGAAAGAAAATTGTCATTTGTAAATTTTAAGACCTTGATGTTTTATCTTGAACTTCATTATAACTTTTGCCAGAAACAATTCAAAGCAATATTCGAAGCAAAATTTCTGAGCAACAAGTCTACAAGCTTTTTGTAACAATTTTCATTTTAATTATTTTATCAAGTCTTTTAGTTTGGTACTATTGTCAGGCTATGAACAGATACTTAACCCTTCGACAACAACGTGGGGTGTCTGCACACCCTACTCTGTTTTTTGCGTTTAAATTAAGTGCCAGCTATCAGGAAATACTGGAATTCAATCCCAAATACCTAGAATCAATGAAGCAACTATCTAGTAAAGTTTTTAAATAGCTTAGCAATTCTTTAAAAATTTATTAAATATGTTATAAACAAATAAGTGAGTGAAAATGGATTCATGGAGATTGACAGTGATTCGTCAATTGATTCGCATTAAACATGAATCACTTATAGTCAGAAACCGTTTTTTAACTAAATTCATGGGACAATAAATAATTTGTTATTTCATAAACAAATTTTATAAACAATTGGCCATATCAGGTATTTATGAATAAAGTTTTTTCTACTGAATCCGACAAAAATTATAGAGAAATGTTACTTACTTATTAGGTTTAGGCATTCCATAAGAACTGATGATTGTTTAAACAAATTTAAATAACAATTGCACTGTTTGGCTATTTTCATAGGTAAAAACTTGATTCGTTCAAAAAAATCAAGTGTAAATGACTATTTTTTAAACCTTCAGGGATTCTTAATAACAATTGTTAATAAAAATCATATAAACAAATTTTTATCGTCTTAGGTAATTTTGGAGATAAAATTGCGTTTCTATGATGTTATTAGTAGCTTATTATTTACCAATTACTCTTTGCTATCAATCAATAACAATTGATAATTGTTTAAACATAATTAATTAACAAATGCACTGTTTGGCTATTTTTAGAGGTAGCAACTTGAGTTTTTCAAAGTGATGATGTGTAAATGACTTATTTTTAAACTTTTAGGGAGTCTGCGTGACAATAAAAAATTTCAATTGTTAATGGCAATTATATGAATGAATTTTTGTCATCTTAGTCATTTTTTTAGCAGAAAATGCCTAAGATGCCAATTTCAATTGTTTTTAATATTTAAAATAGTTGATTGATAAAATTGTGAAAATTTTTGCTACCTAGAGGTCAGAAAATTAGTCATTGACACTTCATTACGTTGCAAAAACCAAATTTCTGCCTCTGAAAATAGCCAAACAATATATTTGTTAATTAATTATGTTTAAACAATCATCAGTTCTTATTGAATGCCTAAATTTAATAAGTAAGTAACATTTCTCTATAATTTTTGTCGGATTCAGTAGAAAAAACTTGATTTATTTCATCATAAATACCTGAAATGGCCAATTGTTTATAAAATTTGTTTACAAAATGACAAATTATTTATTGCACCTTCATGAATTTAGTAGCAGGGGCTGAAGTGATACGGAAAGAGAAGGTACTGAAAGCGGGAAGCCTTCCTGCAACCGTAAAGATCGAAAAATTATTAAGAATGTTGATGAAATTGAGAACGAACATAACCTACATTACCTTATCGTAAAATTCCTTTATTAGGACAGCAGAATTTATCAGTGCAATCGGGATATTTGCACTAAAATATACTCCTTGTAATTCGTAATTCTCCACAGAAATATTACAAAGAATTATCGGTGCGACAGATATATAAGAATAATCAGCACTATATATCCTATATAAAATCAGTCTAGCGCCTAGCGTTATGTTATGTATCATGTGTTTGTGTCACGATGTGTGTGTACTTCATATATTTCAAAATAAAGGCCTATTTTCATGAAAGGCCAGAGTTGTGCACGTAAAGCTGCAACCACAATGGTGCCTAAGCAAAGGTACCGACAAAATGCACGAACCATTCGTTCGTCGTTCTGACGTCACAAATGCAGTGCTACCAACAGTCGCATACTACGTCGAAACGCCAAATTCATATGGAGCGGGGGGTTTTCTATGTATAATACGCAATTTACATATGTAAAAAACCATAGTAATATACACTCGACGATCCCAATAGTAACATGTTCCCAATAGTAAAGGAGTTCCGTTAAGGTGATATTATCATACACTCGAATCTCCCAATTACGACGAAATTCTGACCAGACGCTTTCCCAATAACAACGAAATTCCTTTTCTCAAATGACACACCAATTGCGCATGTGTCACATTTTAGCATTTCAAATTGCGCGTTAATAGAAACCAATCAGATCCCGGAGTGTAACGCATGCGAAGTGGTATCAAGTGAGATTTTTGGTCCATGCAGGTCGTTATTGAGAAAGGAATGCGGTCGTTATTAGGGGATTCGAGTATACCTCGGCAAAGAAATTGCTTGCGCAAAATTTTGCGCTTCCATGGCGCAAGCGGAACAATTTCTTGGCGGGAAGTTTTGAATTATAATTTTGTTTTCTTTATTATAAAATACAAAAATTGTATTGAAACAAAGAAAAAAGAAAAAAAAAACTATATTACTTAAATCAAAATTTTCCAATGCAATTTTTGTATTTTATAATAAAGAAAACAAAATTATAATTCAAAACTTCCCGCCAAGTTGCGCCATGGCAGCGCAAAATTTTGCGCAAGCAATTTTTTTGCAGATGTATGATATCACCTTTATCCTATTAGAAAAAAGTCATGGCCTGAAATCTCGAATTGAACAAAGTCGAATATCGAAAAGTCTCGAATTTGTCTCGAAAAATATCGAAATAAGAAAAAAAGCATTGAGCACGTTGAATGTAGAAAAGAACATAGAACCAAGCATAGAACATAGAAACGGTAGTGCGACGACGGCCGCGTAGCGGCCGGCAGTGGCACTAGTCAATAGTAAAGAACCCAATTCGCAATAAAGGTGCAGTCCCATGTCGGCAAAAAACGCAAAGCAGAAAGCAGAAAATCATTAGATTAAATGAGAGAGGAAATCTGCCTCTTTCTTTAACTCTCATGATTTTCTGCTTTCTGCTTTGCGTTTTCTGCCGACATGGGACGGCACCATTATTATTTTCTGCTTTCTGCTTTGCGTTTTCTGTTACCATAGTACGGCACCATAAGCTGCATTTACACCTTTTAGAAAAATGCTCTTCTTCTCAATCTACCGTAGAGGGAAGATCTTCCCTCTACGAATCTACCATGTAACTATCCCATAAGTTTGTCTCATTCCCACATTTTCCACATATTTTCCCCAAAAAATGTACGAATGAAACAAAATTATGGGATAGTCACATGGTAGAGTGAGAAGAAGAACATTTTCCTGTAAGGTGTAAATGCAGCTTAAGCACTTGCAGGGTTGCTCAGTTACGCGTAACTTGAGGATTTTCACGTGTATTACTATATTTTTTTAAATTTGTAAATTACGTATTATACGTAGAAAACCCCCCACACCATATGAATTTGGTGTTTTAGAAAAGAGCATAACATAACCTCACTTATTCAAGAATTAGGTTATATTTACTTTCTAAATTGAAAGGCAAGAAACTTGCCACGGTAATATGGCCGTCCAAACCCCCGTTCGCAAATCAGCTGCAGTGGGATTCCGAGCTCAAAATCCGAACGGATCTCTCTTTTTAACACCGTAGGATAGAAAGAGAGGTCCGTTCGGATTCGTGTGCTCGGAATCCCACTGCTGGCACAACTCCCTTGCCAAAGTTGGGACTTTGTGCTCCATCCATATATTCTTATGCTGCGTTCATACCTCTGTCCGTCCTACCAGGTCGGACAGAAAGTACATGAGAGTAAAAGAGATAGAGAATGAAAAATTGGAAAAAAGAACTTTCTATCTCTTTTACTCTCATGTACTTTCTGTCCGACCTGGTAGGGCATTACAGCAGCATTACATCCATGGGTCTACGATAGAAAAATGTCACAAGAGTTGAAAAGCACCGAGGGTGGCGTTGATTGTTCAGTGGGCCAATGAAGTCAAAAAATGCATAGGAAAACACGTGAAAATTCAATTTTCTCATAATAAAAACTATGTTACCACACGGAAAAAAATTTGGTACAGTTACTGCCCCTGTAGATACAACTGCTGCGTTTAACGTGGGATAGCTGTTGCTCTCTGTATAAGTGCAGCAACTGTCCGTTTGCGGGGCAGTTACTGCACCTTGAAGGCCTGATTACACGCTTTTAGGAAAATGTCCTTCTTCTCACTCTACCATGTGACTATCCCATAAGTTTGTCTCATTCTCGCACATTTTCCGCATGCAAAGTGGAAAATGTGCGAGAATGGGACAAACTTATGAGATAGTCACATGGTAGAGTGAGAAGAAGTACATTTTCCTAAAAGCGTGTAATCAGGCCTTAAAATAGCGCAACAGTCGTCCTTTACTGTGGTGCAGCAGCAGCACTAGAGGTAGTGCAGCATCTGTACCAAATTTTTTTCCGTGCATATTTTATTTTACGAAATATTAATCAAGAAACCTTTAGGTATTTTTTAAAACAATACTTACTCCCGAAAAAGGTGCAGTGCTCGAGTTTTTGACGAAAATTCGCTTTGATTTTAGGCGGCAATTTCAAATCGAAATTCTGTTATCTCCATTTAAATATTGATATTAATATTTATTGTAATTGTTAAATAAAAATATTACATTAATATTGTAACATTATTATTAATTATTATTAATAAATTGAAATTTTCGAAAATTAAGAAAAATTTGTTTTTAAACTACATAATAATAATAATAGAATTGAATATAAAATTATATATTCTCTATGGAATGATACAATTTTAATAATATTACAATATTAACGTAATATTTTTATTTATAAATGACAATAAACATCAATATCAATATTTATACGGGGATAACAGAATTTCGAATTGAAATTCCAGCCTCAGGCTGGGGTCCCATGATTGCGTTTTGCGTTGCGTCATAATGAGAGAGAAAGAGACTGTAGTATACTTTTGTCTCTTTCTCTCATTATGACGCAACGCAAAACGCAATCATGGGATGTCAGCCTCAGGCAGATTTCCTCTCTTATTTACTCCAATGATTTTCTGCTTTCTGCTTTGCGTTTTTTGCTATCATAGGACGGCATCGTCGGGTGGCATCCCATGGATCCGGAATGCGTTGCCTTTTTGCGCAAAACCATGAGAGTGAGAGATATGGTTTAATTAGTGCTTCTCTCTTACTCTCATGATTTTACGCCAAAACGCAATGCATTCGGATCTATGGGACGCGGCCCTCATGTGCAGTCCCATGTCAGCAGAAAACATCGGCGTAAAGCAGAAAGTCATGAGAGCGAAAGAGGCAAACAGATTTGTCCATCTCGGTCAGTCTCATGAGTTTCGGTTCTTCGCCGACGTTTTTTGCTGGCATGGGACCCTCGACATATAGAAATGGATTGCGGGACGCTGTAGGAAAGCGCGTGATAATGCGTCAGAGAGAGAAGTTGCAACTGAGTGTAGATTTGTCTCTTTCTCACCGAAGCTAATTGGTTGAGAGCATTTTCGGTGGGTGGAGCTTGGCGGAGCTCAACCAATTAGCTTCGGCGAGAAAGAGACAAATCTACCCTCAGTTGCAACTGCTCTCTCTGACGCATTATTACGCGCCTTCCTACAACGTCCCGCACTCCATTTCTATATGTCGATGCATGGGACTGTACAGTAATGTGCAACGATGCCTTCCTCTTTTTTATAACGACCTAGCCCTGATTTCCATAAGATTTTAATGGTAGGTATTGATTAGTCCATAGTTTCAGTTGGCCATAATCTCAATTGGCCACCACATCACTAAATTCGAAAACTCCGGTGTAGGTGGAAACTAGATGGCAATGCGCATTAGAAAAAATCTTAATGAAACAAACCAATTAAAACGCTGCTACTTTCGCCAACCTAACTCCCTTCTAGTCTTTACTTTAAACAGTGTTTATAAAATTTAGTAACTTATGGTAACTTTTAGTGATTTTGTGGCCAATTGAAATTATGGCCAACTGGAACTATGGACCAATCTATACCTACCGATTTTAATGCAAAACAAGGTTGGGCCGTTACAAAATAGAGGAAGGCATCGATGCATGTTACTGTACCTACTATCATGAATTTCTGCTTTACGCCGAGCCGACGTTTTTTGCGGACATGGGACTGCACCTTGAGAAATTTGAAGCAAAAATAGCAAAATCTCTAAAGCAATTTATAAGTAAAGGTTAAGCATGCTGCCTTCATGCTGTGGTGTTGAACTATGATGGTAAGTGAATAAATTGAATATATATTCAAATCCCTTTCCCTTATTCAAAATACTACCTAGCCTTTTTTCGAAATATTTTTCAGATGACAACGTCCTAGATCCAATTCCTTTGTTATAGGAATGGTAGAGATAGAATTGTCTTTGGCTATGTTGTTCGGCGTGCTGGTCAATTTGAACGCCTTTTACGAAAAAGCTAGGTAACCAAAAACTTCACTTTAAGGGCATTGCAGGAATGTCGAAAAAATGGT
>UCOK01009475.1:0-10036 GCA_900474325.1 Synergus umbraculus | reverse complement strand
AACCATTGTTGTTTATAATCGAGAGATCGAATTAGGGGAACTCTATGGTCATTAAGTTGTACAGTAATGTGCAACGATGCCTTCCTCTTTTTTATAACGACCTAACTCTGATTTCCATAAGATTTTAATGCAAAACAAGGTTGGGCCGTTACAAAATAGAGGAAGGCATCGATGCATGTTACTGTACCTACTATCATGAATTTCTGCTTTACGCCGAGCCGACGTTTTTTGCGGACATGGGACTGCACCTTGAGAAATTTGAAGCAAAAATAGCAAAATCTCTAAAGCAATTTATAAGTAAAGGTTAAGCATGCTGCCTTCATGCTGTGGTGTTGAACTATGATGGTAAGTGAATAAATTGAATATATATTCAAATCCCTTTCCCTTATTCAAAATACTACCTAGCCTTTTTTCGAAATATTTTTCAGATGACAACGTCCTAGATCCAATTCCTTTGTTATAGGAATGGTAGAGATAGAATTGTCTTTGGCTATGTTGTTCGGCGTGCTGGTCAATTTGAACGCCTTTTACGAAAAAGCTAGGTAACCAAAAACTTCACTTTAAGGGCATTGCAGGAATGTCGAAAAAATGGTGAAATTTGAGAGTACACTCTAACCTGCAGGGCAAATTTCGTCGACTTTTTGAGGCCACAGGAAGGACTTTTTAAAAGTTTTTTCAAGTCCTGAAGGGAAAGCAGGCTCAAACTTAGGGAACTTGGTGTTTCGATTTTTGATTAGAGGGAAATATCGGCGTAATTCAATAATTTTACCTGGTGTATTCAACGACGCCGGCCATTTTGTCCATTGCTGTCAATGTGTGTGTGCGGTAAATACACAAGGTAAAATTATTGAATTACGCCGATATTTTCCTCTAATCAAAAATCGAAACACCAAGTCCCCTAAGTTTGAGCTTGCTTTCCCTTCAGGACTTGAAAAAAACTTTTAAAAAATCCTTCCTGTGGCCTCAAAAAGTCGACAAAATTTGCCCTGCAGGTTAGAGTGTACTCTCAAACTTTACCATTTTTTCGACATTCCTGCAACGCCCTTAACTCATGTTTTTCTCAACATATTATCTGTTATGTCTAATATCATTTTCAGTTTCTCTTCTTTCCAGTTAAGTTAATTTCTTTAGTTTGAACTACTAAGTGTCTAAACCTCCGGCTAGACGGACGCAAAATTTCTTCTAAACGTTCGGTTATATGGATGAATTAATCCCAAGTATTTCGTCCGGCCGGACGATTTTATTTCATTAAATTTGTCCGGCTATTGACATAAATAATAGTTATGCCCACACGCTGAGAAAGTGATAAGTTATTTGTCGGTTATTTTAATTGTTAATTTTAATTGTTATTTTTATTTATATATTAAATTAAAATAATTAAAATTTAATAAGACTTAAAGATACTTAAGGCTGATGGAATTTGAAAATTTCTCATGTAGAAAAACTCAGATCCCAGGGGCGCAACAATAACGGGGTTAGGACACCCAGACAGTAATTCGAGTATACCTACTTGCAATATGCATGGATGTCGAAATTATTAGATGGATAATATAATTCTACAATAAACGCACTTTTTGAGGGTTTTTAATCTGTACTTTTTCTTTTTTTTAAATTTATTTCTAATGTGTAGGGTGGCTCCCGACACCCACTGTTTTGAGACACTTGTTGCGCTCCTGTCTAATTCTGTCAACTTTTCAAATGCATTTAAATTTGCGATGCCAAAGGCAAAAAAGGGAAAATTTAGAGGTTTTTGATAGGAAAAAATAGAGAGAACAAATAAATAAAGAGCGCTTGATTACCAGTTTTTCGAAAAATCACTTTTTTAGACCCAAAATAGCGTGTAATTATTTCCTGCCAGAAACGGCGGACATTTTTACTTCCATGATGGAAGAAACTATGTATCGCCGAGCCCGAGCGAGGTCAGCACAGTACAGCCTTCATAAAAATGACGACGAATAGTTTCTTCCATCATAGAAGTTAAAATGTCCCCGTTTTTGGCAGGAAATAATTACACGCTATTTTGGGACAATAAAAGTGATTTTTTGAAAAACTGGTGATCAAGCGCCCTTTATTCATTTGTTCTCTCTATTTTTTGCTATCAAAAACCTCTAAATTTTCCCTCTTTTGCCTTTGGCATCATAAATTCAAATCCACCTGTTAGATCTGTTTCTTTCCACAGATTTTGACAGTTTGTTGACAATTTTTACTTTCAGATTACATCGCCCTTGAGCAATGTCGCTTACTGAATTTTGTCACTTATTCGTTTCTATTGTTATACGTCTTGAATTCGCATCATATCCCTAACTTTACGATATAGGAGAAATAGGCAAAGGTGGTTCTTTCTCGTTTTGGATAGGGAAAAAGGATTCTCTATACCGGGATGAGGATAACCGCAGATTTGAAATACTTTCAGATTTACAAGTTTACAAATAGTTTATTGATTGATTTACATTGACAGCACCCTTTCAGAAAATATCTCGATCCGCATCTGGAAAAAGAAACAGAAACTAAGTCTCTGGCTTCTCCCACAGATTAGATCGTAGGCGTAAAATAGTTAACTTACTTACCCAAAATTTGTTAGGGGTTGATAATGTTGAAATGAGACTCTGCGGTCTGTGTCGTTGAAACCCGACTCCAAGGTTGGTTCCTGTTTGGGTTATTGACTCGAAATTCAACTAAGTCCTCGATGGAACTTGTATTTAATTTGAAGAGATACTTTTCCGCACAGAGTTTAAGACTGAAGATACTTTTTAGGAGTTGATTTTACTAGGTGAAGACTCCGGAGTGAACTCTCTCTCTTCTGGCAAAACCCTTCCGTTTTTATAGGACGTTTGCATGAATTAAAGATGGCCGCAATGCATTAGGAACACGTGCACATTTTGGCAAAACACGTGATTCCTAGGTTTTCCTACGTAATAGTAACACCTCTTTTCGTTGATTGGTTCCCCTTTTTAAAGAAGATCAAATAAGGTCAAGTGTCGGTTAATTCACGATCGTGCACGTGTGGATGCAGAATGCATTAGTGTTCCCACGAATTTAGATAAACAGATGTTTTGATTTTAGGAAGGTGACATTGATATTTTTATGGCGAAAAGTGACAGGTCTTGCCATGATAAACTAAATAGTAATCTACTTTATGATATCTGGTTTTTCTCTTAAAAGAGATATTACAAGTATTTTCGTAGAATGTCACTTTTACAAAATAGAGTTTGCGTTTAGGTCAGAAGTCAAGAGAGTTAATCGATACAGGATACATTAATTTGTCAGATATTAAATAGATATTTTTCTTAAAGAAAGGGTGGCTTTTGAACAAGTTCGTACTTGCTTAAAGTGAACATTTACGAAATAACAATATTGCTTGGTTAAAACTTAATAGAGATACAATATTAATTGGTAGTGAACAAATGATAATCTAAATGCTAGTTATCAGAATGGATTACAATTGCTGGTCTTTTAAAGATTATTAATATATTTAAGAAAGATAATTAATACTACGTCGCGGGGACGTGACACTATTATAAACAAAAAGGAAAACATTATATTATCTACACTAGCTAAAAACTGAATTCTTTTCATTCTTCATGCAAAGAAAAATATCAACAGTGATTAAACTTTAATTAGTTTTAAAAATTATTTTATCAACTAAAGACCGGTCTTTCTATAAGAAAATATGTATGTGGTACTTTATTCGCAATAATAAGTAATTTTCGTTTAAATTAATCAATGCAGCTCCATCTCATACAGAGGTATGTTGACCATTTTTAGCTAAAAATATTTATTATTGCAAATGTAAAATTTGGTCAATTAAATTTCTCTGATGACTTATGGTAAAATAACACATGTTCTTAAGAAAAGAATTCATCTTTTAGCTAGTGTAGATGATGTTTCCCTTTTTGTTCATATGTTTGCCTTAAATATAGCTTAAATTAATAGAATCGAATAAGTGACGAAATTCAGTATTAAATTGTAATTATTTTAATTTAACATATATAAGTAAAAATAAGAATTTAGAACCACCATAAAAATAAAAAGACGAAACAAATCACTTATCACTTTCTCAGCTGAATACGGGCATAACTAATATTTATGTCAATAGTCGGATAAATTTTATTGAATAAATTCGACCGGCCATTGAAATTTTGCTGTACATAGCCGGACGAATTTCTATTTCCTAATTTATCCGGATACTGGCACTCTGCTATAGCCGGCCGAATTATCTTGGAGAAATTCGTCCAGACACTCGCACTCTCTGCTGTAGCCGAACGAATTATTTTAGATAAATTCGTCCGGCTACTGGCAGTGTACACTGTACTGCAGCCGGATGAATTAATTTTATCAAAAAAGTCCGTCTAGTCGGACGTGTAGTCGCATTATTTTAACTAACATCTGGTTATCTTTCGACAATTTTCTTTCTGCAATTTGAGGAAAACCATCTTCTTCAGATGAATACTCTTTCGTATTAGATAACTCACAATCCATATTTTGGGTTAAATTATCTTCAGATTCAGATAAATACTCGTTCTCTTTTGATACATTGCTTCCTAAAGCTTCACAAAAACTATCATTTTCTATTTCAGATGAATTTGCTTCCTGAATTTCTGATAATTCTGATCTTTTATTTCTTCGTTATCTTTTCTTTGTTTCCTTCTTTTCCGAAAAGAGGATACAAGAAAAATTGTCTATAACAATTGATTTAAAAAGATTCTCTCCTTCTTTTACCTTTATTATATTTTCTGCAATACAAATAAAAAAATTATTAAAACGAATAAAAATATAGAAATTATATTAAATAATATTTAAAAATGACCATTTCTGTTTTTCCTAAAAATTAATTTTTCTTACCAAACTCCAGAATGGGTCTCAAAAAATCAAGAAAAGACAACAAGATTTTTCGAAACCACGTTAAAGACCAATTTTTAGTCTTAAGGCTAATTTATTTTTCAACGGAAAAAATTTTATTTTTTACTTCAGATTTTGAGAACGCAAAAATTTTAAGAACGTATCTGTTTTTCAAAAAAAAAAACTAATTTGTTTGTCTAAAATGGAAAAGTTTCGACAACCTAACCTAAAACATAACTCTATCCGAAACTTTTCCACTTTAGCCAAACCATCTAATGTTGTTTGCGTCATGGCAATTCAAGTCTTGTAGAACTTGCAGTTTGTCGGCGTCCGACAGTATGGATCTTGACCAATTGCTATTCCTGCTTTCAAGTTACCGTTCTATGAGTAACTGATCTGTCATTCTTCAACGCATAATGTGCGCGGCTTTTTGTCATACAACCTGTTTCCGTGCTGAATTGTTGGTCATGTATGGATCAATATATGTTTAAGCACATTCACTCAAGTTAAATTGTTTACCTGCTCATCGATTCAACCAAGATGTCAAGGTCTTATTTCTATCCAACAATTCCGCAGACCACAATTACAAATGCTGCACAAGATGCAATGTCCCTGACCCATCTGGTGTTGTTTGTGTCATGGCACGTCCCGTCTTGTACAACTTGCAGTTTGTCGGTGTCTGCCAGTGTGGATCTTGACCAATTGCAATTCCTGCTTCCAAGTTACCGTTGTATAAGTAACTGATCTATCATTGTTTAATTCATAATGAAGGCAGTTTTTCGTAATACAACCTGATTCCGTGTTGAATTGTTGGTCGTGTATGGATCAATATAAAATTAAGCACATTCTCTCAAGTTAAATTGTTTGCCTGCTCATCGATTCAACCAAGATGTTCAGGTCTTATTACTTTCCAACAATTCCACAGTCCACAATTGCAAGTGCTCCAGAAGCTGCAATTTCCCTGAAACATCTAGTGTTGCTTTTTTCATGGCGCGTCACGTCTTGTAAAACTTGCAGTTTTTCGGTGTCCGTCAGTGTGGATTTTGACCAATTGTTATTCCTGCTTTCAAGTTACCGTTCTATGAGTAACTGATCTGTCATTCTTCAACGCATAATGTAGGCGGCTTTTCGTCATACAACCTGTTTTCGTATTAAATTGTTGGTCATGTATGGATCAATATAAAATTAAGCAAATTCTCTCGAGTTAAATTGTTTGCCTGCTCATCGATTCAACCAAGATGTTCAGGTCTTATTGCTTTCCAACAATTCCACAGTCCACAATTGCAAGTGCTGCAGAAGCTGCAATTTCCCTGAAACATCTAGTGTTGTTTGCGCCATGGCAATTCAAGTCTTGTAGAACTTGCTGGTATGGCCAATCGATATTTTTACATTCTCATCAGAGAGAATGTATTATATTTATGTAAAATTTTTTAGTTTATATTTGTGTGAAAAGAAAGGGGAACTAGGGATAGAAAGTCCAAGGCTTGTGATTACTCCCCATGGCGTCTTCTCGCATATCCTATGAGGAATTAGTATAAAGATTAGGGATTACAAATTAAAGGTTCAAAATCGAAGGAGATTGACCTGGGCGTGTAGCAAAGTTCTCTCTGCCGTTGTACAGACAAGTGAAGTTGGATTGATCTAATGAGGAGCAAAGCTGTGTACCATTGGTGCAGTTGTGGGAGCTACCCCATAAGGATAGAATGATATCCGAAGAAGTAAATCTGTAGACCGAAACGATCAAGAGCTCCCCCTAGGAAGAATTAATTCAAATACTTATAGTTTGGAGTCTGTTTTTGGCGTTAAAAATTGAAGATATTTTGGAAAAATTGATTCCTGTTCTGATGACTATTGCAAGACCGCCACCTCTATTGGAAATTCTGTCAGCTCTAATTAGATTGAAGTTCTTTAGATTAAAATTTTTGTTAATTTTCAGGAAAGTTTTGCTGTGTAAAAGAATGTTATAGTCGACGGACATAGTTAGAAGGTCTTCCTTCTTATTCAAAATTCCGCTACAATCCCACTGCATTATTTTTAATTTTTTAATTTGTATCATTTTTAGGTGAAATTAATGAAACCGTAAGTAAAGAAACGCTAGTTAAAATTCGGTTAACTAAATTTTGTTTTTCTTTCTCATTGGAGGAGCGATTGGTTCTAAGGAAAGAAATTAAATTAAAGAAAGAAATTAAGAAGTTGGAGTATGCAAAGCAAACCCATTGGGAAGTGAGCTCTGAGATCTACCATTGTAATGGTAAGAAGAGAAGTTTAGAGTTGGTGATGACACCTTATTGGATTTGGGAGGAGTTTGTTCTGAGTAGTTGGTTTTGGTACCCAAATAAGATTTCGGACGAAATACCATTTCAGAAAAAGATCGAGCTTTAGAAGGGGAGGAAATAGGTAAATGGGTGGAAATAGGTGATGTTTGAGCATCGTTAAATTCTGAGTGGGTTGAAAACCTGAAGAAAGAAGATTGTGCGGGGGGCTAATCTATTTTTGGAATTCTTCCTGGGTCGGATCGCATCTTTTGCTTCGGTAAAGGAAACACCATTTTTGACCGCGTATGCCCTGAATTCTCTCTGAAATTGGAGGTCTGGACAATTTTTTGCAATAGGAAGATGATCACCGCCGCAGTGAACACATTTAGTGATTTGTGACGTTTGGTGTGAGAGATATTTTTGGAATTATCTCCCTCGCGATCACGAGTTCGATTTTGATTTCGGGATCTTACCTTTTGGAATTCCCCATCAGTGGATTTCTTACCGTTTGTGGGATCAAACTGGAAAGATGAAAGGCCCTCCAACCCTTGTTTTTCTCTTTCATCAAGGATGGATGTGTCCATGGTGCATTCATCAAGATTAGTCCTGTACCGATCTGGAATTAGCAGCCATGACCTTTTTCCATCGGAAATAACGAGCAACGGCTAGCCTTTTTGGGATCACTGAGATCTCAAATGATTAACGCTCTTCACAACACTATATGTGCTCTTCGTTCGCAATTTTAAATTTCCAAAAAACGATTAAAGAAAAAACCTCGATTTGCACGCCGCCTCTGCACAATCGAAATTCCTAAATCAAATTCTTTCTCTCAATAGTAATATCAATTTTGCATGCGTATTGCTTATAAAATAATAGTTTTTGCATTTTAAACTGCACGCCAGTAGCAACAAATCAGATGCCGAGTGCAATTTTATGCCCAGTGGTATCAAGTGAATATTGAGAAAGCTGTTGATGAAATTTCAGAGAGGAATGCGGTGAAATTTGGGATGTTGTGAAATTTCAGATGTTCGAGTTTACTATCCTATCAGTAATTCGTCTATCATTTTGAGATTCTTAATGTCGACGGATATTAGTCAGGATGTAATCCCATGCAGGCGCAAACTGCAAAGCGCAAAATGAACAGCCAATGATAGAGAATCTTTGAGAAGATAGAAATCTAAAAATGTTCTGCAATTGGCTATACATTTTACGTTTTGCGTTTTGCGCCCACATGGGGCGGTACCCCCATACAACATGTTTCCGTGTTGATTTGCTGGGCTTATATGGTGCAAAATTTGTCAAGCGTACCTGCTGCCTAAAATTTTGTTTTCTTTAATTGTTTCGAAACTCCGCTGAGTTGTAGTCCTAGTGGGCCTCTTTTAATCCCCCAAACAACTGGTTGTCAAAATACAGGAACTCAAATTGTTTGAATAATATACATTTCAAGAAGTTGTAATAATTTTTTAAGGTAAAAATAGCGATAAATGAACAACTTATAGCCAATGTGACAGATGCTAAAAAAAAAGATGTTTTGCGTTGCGCATATTATTTCCGGACGGCTCAACCGATCAAAATTTTCATTTTCAAGATAATGACGGATATGTAAACACAAAATTTGTATTTTTCATGAAATAATTGCTCATTTTTCGGTTAAAAACAAACAAAAAAAAATTATAATTTAAATCATTCATCGTTTAAGTTCTTCAAAGTTATATTAAAAATTACTTGTTAAAATTTGGTAATGATCGGTTGGGCCGTTCTAGGTATGTCATGCGCACCGCAAAACACCTTTCTTTGTACTTCTCGCAGATTGGCTATAAGTTGCTTGTTTATTGATATTTTTACCTTAAAAAATTACTATAACTTCCTCTATAAATATGTTTTTTTTCTAACTGTAGAATGTTTGTGACTCTATGCTCCTATGGCTGAGAGTTATTTTTCATGAAACAAAAATAAAGGAAAATAAATGGACCTGCTTAAAATGACGGATAGAACCCAGATAAGAACCGGGTGGAAGTTGTTTCTTATCCGGCGCTATTGGGATTTGACCCGGTTTTTGTCCCCGGTTTAGATCCGGCACTTAATCGGATTCTATCTGGGTTCATATATTATTTATTTCCGGTTTATATATGGGTCTTATCCAGAATCATTAAGGTTTCAACCCAGTTTGTATCCGGGTCCTCCAAAATACTTTACCCGGTTCTTATCCGGTGCTATTGGAATTAGACCCGGGTTTTATTCCCGGTTTGTATCCGACACTTGATTGGATTCTATCTGGGTTGATATATTATTTATTTCTGGTTTCTATATGGGTCCTATCCAGAATCTTTAAGGTTTTAACCCAGTTTGTATCCGGGTCCTCAAAAATACTTTACTCGATTCTTATCCGGCGCTATTGGAATTGGACCCGGTTTTTGTCCCCGGTTTACATCCGGCACTTAATCGGATTCTATCTGGGTTCATATATTATTTATTCCCGGTTTCTATATGGGTCTTATCCAGAATATTTAAGGTTTCAACCCAGTTTGTATACGGGTCCTCCAAAATACTTTACCGGGTTCTTATCCGGTGCTATTGAAATTGTACCCGGGTTTTGTTCCGGTTTGTATCCGGCACTTGATCGGATTCTATCTGGGTTGTTGTATTATTTATTTCCGGTTTCTATATGGGTCCTATCCAGAATCGTTAAGGTTTCAACCCAGTTTGTATCCGGGTCTTCAGAAATACTTATACCCGGTTTTTATCCGGCTCTATTGGAATTGGACCTGGTTTATACCCGGCACTTGACTGGGTTCTATCTGGGATCAGATAATATCTACCAGGTTTCTACGTGGGTCTTTTGCGGTTCCTTAACACTTCTACCCGGTATTTATGCGATGTCTACCCGAAATGTACCTGGATTTTGTCCCCGGCTTATATGTGACACTTGACCGGATTCTATC
>UCOK01009471.1:0-15107 GCA_900474325.1 Synergus umbraculus | reverse complement strand
CCATCTTCAACTTTATAACGGTAACAGATTAGGACAAACGTACTACCAACGATAATATCTTTGGTACTACTAACTATAGTAGCTGTAGGGAAAATTCAAAACATTTTTTGGAAAAGGATAAACGAATTCAATTATTTTCAATCATTGAACATTGATAAATATTCAACCAGAACAATAGTAATAATTTTTATCAAGAAACGAATTTTCAAAAAAAAATTATTTAAACAAATTGAATTTGTTTAAATAATTGAAAATTAATTAATCTATGTTGATCAACACTTCACTAAAACAATAGTAATCATTTTTAAACAAAATAAAACGAATTAAAAAAAATTAGTTGAACAATTTTAATTTATTTAAATAAGAAGAACGAACGCGCGCTCTGCGCGCGCATTTACATCCTTTTACAATATTATATAATTTATTATATTTGATATCTCTAATTTCTTAAAATCTATGTTAAACTTCGTAAAATCTCTTAAAATTTTCAGAAACTTCTTGAGATTCTTTTAAATTCAATGATAACAATTCAAATCCCTTTTATATGCTTTAAAATCCATTAAAAGCATTAGAAATATCTTCAAATTCCATGAAATCTTTAAAAATTCCAGAAAAATTTTCAAACTCATAAATCTTCTGAAATCCACGTTAAAATTCATGAAAATCTCTTAAAATTCTTGAAATTTTACGGTAAAATTTAAAATCTCTTTCTATCATTAATATCCCTGAAAATATTACATAGAAATTGTTTGAAATTCTGTAAATTATACGATAAAATTTAAAGTTCCTAGACGTCCTTATTGAAATCTATTAAAATTATTAAAAATCTCACGAAATTCCATGAAATTCTTAAAATTCTATAAAATCTTCTAAAATATCACAAAATTTCACAAAATTCTCTTAAATTCCACAAAATATTTTTTAAATTATTAAAATCTCTTGACTTTCTTAAAATTCTCTAAAAACTCTTTGAAATCTCTTAAAATTCGTTAAGATTTCTTAAAAATTCCAAAAACCTCTTGAAATCCTCTAAAAATCCACAAAAACCATTACAATTTTAAATATCTTGAAATCAAAGTTAAAATTAGCAAAAAACTCTAAAAATTCATTAAAAAAAAACTCTTGGAATTTTTCAACATTTATGATCTCTTAAAATTCTTTAAAATCTTGTCAAATTCCATGAAATCCTTAAAAATTTTATAACATTTTTTAAAATAAATCTTTTTAAATTTAAATTTAAATTTAAATTTAAATTTTTAATTCCTTCAAACCCCCTGAAAATCCTTCAAGCCGTTTTAAATTCCTCAAAATTTCAAAAAAACCTTAAAAATCACTTGAATTCGTCGGAATCTTTTAAAATTCTTTAAAATTTCTTAAAATTGCATGAATCCCTTTACAATTTCATGAAATCTTTTAATAATTAGAAAAATCTCTTGAAATACTTTTATGTAAATTATTAGAAATCTTATAAAACTCCATGAAATCCTTAAAAATTCCACAATATCTTTTAAAAATAAAAAAAAATTTCTTGAAAACCCTTAAAATTTTACGAAAACCTTCGAAATCTTTGTAAATTCTACAAAATATTTTAAAACTCATAAAAAGCTTTTGAAATTCCTCAATAAAATTCCCGATATAGTTTTAAGTTCCTTATTTAAATCTCATAAAATACATATCTTAAAATTAATAAAAGTACCTTGAAGTCCAATTGAAATCTGATCAAAGTCGTGAAAATTCTAAAAATTCCCAGAAACTTCTTGAAATTTTTTTAAATTCTACGATAAAATTAAAAATCCCAATATCTCCCATGAAATCTTTAAAAATTCCATAAAATTCCTTTAAAATTCCTAGATTTTCAATGTATTTCGAGTATAGATTCGTGACAAAATAATTATTAACGAAAGCAAATTCAATTCACGTGTGGAATTTATGATTCGGCAAGTATTGATTGTCGAAAATTACTATCCATACTTACACGACGAATCAGGAGAGCGGAATAGGCGTTACGATATTTCGACTTCGACTCAATCATCTTTTTAGAATAGATTATTCAAAATTAATTAACTAATGTTCATAAATGTTCCAGCAGTAATAATTTTTTATAGTAAAAACGAAATAATCAAAAAAATTATTTAAACAAATTGCATTTGTTTAAATAATTTTTCCCTAAAATATTCGGGAATATCGCAATAAAGACATTCGCAATAAAGACGAATCACGTCAAGTGAGCACCCCAATTTCCAACCCAAGCAAATGTTATAAAATTATTATATCAATCGAATCTTCACACTAAGAGTAACTCATAAAAGGAGGAATTTCGACAATAGAACTTGTTTAAATATTTGTTTTAGTGCAACAAACATTTATGAGTTTTTTTTCTATAATAATTCATTGCGCTCAAACTATTGAATATTTTTAAACGAAATTTTGTACACATACTATTGAAAGACAGTTCTTTCAGATAAAAAGTATTGCGATGCTCAATAAACAATTTTTTCCTTATTTTTAATAACATTTTTATAAACAATTGGCATAATTTTTTTTTTTTTTTTTTTTTGTGAGGAGAAAAGATGGCGAAATCTTTGATAGACGTTGTACAGGACTCTCCTAGGACGGGTCTAGGCATACCTGTTAAAACCAAAAAACTCCTCTTTCGAACGAGGGACGTTTTCGTGTAACGCCCCTTCCTTCCGTCCCTCTTGTGCTCCGGTTCTTTATACTAATCTCAATGCATTGGTGGTCACTCAGGGTTGTTTCCTCTAAAACCTTCCAATCGCTTATCTTCGCCGCAAGTCGTGGCGTGGCTAGTGATGGCTTGTGACTGGCAGACGACAGATGAAGTTTGAGTGCCGCTTGCCCACAAGTGTATGTTATTGTTTTTGGTCCAGTTTTTGTACAGTTTATACTTAAAATATTACTAATCCAGGTACGTAATGTGTAAAAATGGAAAAATTATTTATATATTGATCTCGTATTTAATTTTTATAGTGTAATTTCTGACTACTATACTCATAATATTATATATAAGTATTTTATTCGAATTTTGTAGGTTATGGTTTTTCTGTACTCTAATATTGAAAAGTGTATAATAAGTATATTGCAGCAATTATTATAATTTCAAATAATGTAGACCAATAATTTTAAAATGATTTTAGAGTAAAATGGATTCGGCAAATTCGAATTCAAATTCGACACTTTCGCATATAACAGTGTGTTTCCACATTCTAGTAATATGCTTAACAAATACTTTTTTGCAGTATTTGCAAGCGAATGCATTTTTTTCTTTATTGAACACTTCAAAATGTTCTCTAAAAATTTCTGTAGGTCTCATTTTTTAAATTTAAAACTTTCTGCACAAATAGTTACTACACATTATTTTTAAGCTTTATTCAGCAAGATCAGCAAGATTTTAAAAAGTGAGGTTATGATACCATAAACATATTGCTGTCAGCTGCTGTCGTCTGCTACGTTTGCGTAAAACTTACTTCTTAGACTCGTTATTCTACTTTCCGCTAATTAAATACTTTAATTGTGGTGTATAATACAATTTAATGAATATGAAGCACTTTTCAAATGTTTACACTTGAAAAAAAAGTTTTTACGCTGAAAAATAACAGTTTTACCAATTTGGTAAAACTTTACCGTCATGACCGGTAATTACCAGTCACGTAATACCTAACCAATCGGTCAGCGTCACTATCCCATCCCTAGGCGTGGCAATCGTGAGGTCGATTATCGACCCCGCGGCCCCTCGTCTGAAGGTGTTCTCCTGGCCCCGATTCAGCACGATTAGGTCGTTCCTGGCGACCATCTCGCTCACCAAAATTCCCCTCCTGTCCGTTCGGGTTTCCCCCCACTCCGGCGACTTACTGTTGAAGTCACCGGCAATGAGGATATGCCCGACTGCCTCTTTGAAGCTTTCCTCAAGAGCGAGAATCTCGGACTCGAAGATGTCAAAGGGGTCGTTAGGGGAGAAGTAGCAGCTGTAAACGCGTACACCCGCCACCTCCACCCAAACAAACCCCCTGTCTGTCTCCAGAACTCTCCCAACCCCCAAATCGGGGTTGCACGTCACGATCCCAGCCCTCCGTGATGCATCCTGGAACCAGGTAGAGTTTTCGGGCTTCCTGTACTGCTCACTGATGAGCAGCACATCGGCCCTCCTCTCTGGCCGTCTGCATCAGAAGGCTTTGGGCGTCCCTTCCCCTCCCGAGGTTGAGTTGCTGAAATCTCATTTTCTGCTCCTCAACCTCCTTAACTCCTCCCTGAATGCCGGGCAGGAGCCACTCCCCGCGACGTGGGCGAAATCCTTTTCGCCCCTGTCGGAGCACGTCAGGCACTTTGGAGTGTCCTTGCACTCCCCGGCCACGTGTTCCGCGCCCCCGCACCTCCAACAGGCATCGTTCCTGTTGGGGCCGCTGCACGCGTCCGACACGTGGCCGTAACCAAGGCATTTGTAGCACTTGGCGACCTCCACGTGCTCCCACAATTAGCATAATTATTAACTTCTCAAAGCTCTAATCGTTTAAATCTTTGGTGATACATGTAAAAACTATTCAAGACTGATAATGCGAAGAAAAATTATACTGTCCGCTATTAATTTGCTCAGACAATGTATAATTGCGAAGCGCGGCGCAGCACGTGACTCGGGTCCATGACGCATAGTGGGTTAAAAAAATTTTCGCGGACAAATTGATATTCAGAAACTATTTCTGAACCGATTTGAAACTTTTTTTTTTTAATTAAAGCTTATAAAATTCCGCACAAAACTGTCGATCCATATTTTGAAAAAAAAAATTTTATTTTTGTTTATTTAATAACAAAAATGAAAAAAAAAATTTTAGTTTCTTGAGTACCGAGTTTCGAGAAATACTTGTATTCAATCCCAAATATCTAGAAACAATGAAGCAACTATCTAGGAAAGTTTTCCAATAGCTTAGAAATTGTTTAAAAATTTATTGAATTTGTTATAAACAAATAAGTGGGTGAGAATGGATTCATGGGGATTGACAGTGATTCGTCAATTTATTTGCACTAAATATAAATCATTTATAGACAGAAACCGATTTTTAACTGAATTCATGAAACACAATAAATAATTTGTTATTTTATAAACAATTGACCATATCAGGTATTTATGATGACATAAATGAAGTTTTTTCTAATGAATCGGCCAAAAATTACAGACAAATGTCACTTACCCGATTTAGATATTCAATAATAATTAATGATTGTTTAAACAAATTTAGTTAATAAATGCATTTCTCGGCTATTTATAAAAGTAAAAACTCGGGGTTTTCAACGTATCTTACTGTTTACAACTAACATTTTAACATTTTTTAATGCTTTTAATTAATCGGATAGTTTATATATAAAAAAAAAGATCACAAAGTTTGTAAGCTAAAAAAAATATACAGTTTAAAAGTTTTGAAAAAATTAAAAAGTTTAAAAGTATAAAAAAATGTTTTAATGTTAGTTATAACAGTAAGATACGTTGAAAACAATCGGGTAAGCAATGGTAAGCTATATAATAATCGTAATATAATAGTTGATAAATAAATAAAAAAGATAATAAATTCAGAAATTTTTTTGTTTTTAATCAGGATCAAGGATGTGGAAGCCGCATATAAGCCCTACAAAGATGCAGGCAACATTGGAGCCCCAAACGGAGAAAACGAAATGGAAGTAAGTATCTTCTATAATAATAATCTTCATATTCATTCATAAAAATAAATTTTTATATCATTAATTTGTTATTAACATTTTAATTTTTTCTTTGTAATAGCGACATGTGGGCTACGGGCTACACATCCCTTCGGAGAAATTTAATAGACTTATGACGTACCACCCAAAAAATCAAAGGAGAGCCATGAAGCATATGGCTCTCGCATTGCTAGGGAGGGAAGGGTTGAAGGGAAGTAGTGTGTGTGGAAAGAAGTCCAACCGCACACATTCCAAAACACCTGACGAAGTAGCTCGTCCTAAAATAGGTGAAAAAGTATTGGTGGGACGTTCGGAAAGAAACAGGAAACTGTCGGAAAGACTTCGTTCATGGGACATTCGGGAATAATTCGGAGCATAAAGTTCGGAAATAGTTCTGAAACGTTCGGAATCGAGAATCCTTTCCACTTTCTTTCCGAATTTTTCAGAATGTTTTCAGAAAACTTTCCGTTTCTTTCCGAAGTAATCTTTCCGAAACCTTTCCTTTTTTTCCGCTAGGTGGGAGTGTAAAAAGGCTCTCAACCAACTGTCAGTAAACAATAGGGTGACCCTAATATGGGTTCCTGGTCACACAGAGATCAAGGGCAACGAGAAAGCAGATCAACTGGCGAAAAGAGGAGCAGCGGGCAGGCCGATTGGCCCAAAACACTTTTTGGGCCTGGCAGCCTGCTGCGCCCGCCTGGGGATCAAAAAATGCGTGACACAACAGCACCACAGATACTGGGCACAGGTGAAGGGATGCAGACAGGCGAAGGCCCTCCTGGGCTTATGCTGCAGGAGGGACTTGGTCCAAAATATCCTAAACCGGACCAGGAGGTAAAGTTAATGGTACAATTGCTCACAGAGCATAACCATTTAAATTACCACAGATACAAGTTGGGGCTGGTAGACAGTACCGACTGCAGAAAATGTGGAAGGGACGATGAAACGTCCCTTCATGTCCTAGGTCAATGCCTGGCATTAGCTGGGCTCAGACACCAAACCCTCGGGGCGGCTTTGCTGGAACCGGAGGAGATCAGGGCGCTGCAAATTAGCGAAATTCTAGCCTTCTTTAGGACTGGAATGGGGGGCTGGTGAACGTCAAGGATTAAGGGACTAGGCACAATGGACTTTTAGCCTGAGCGCCTGTAGGGCCCCACGGGGGTGGGGCGCCTCGCCCGATCTTTCTATCTATCTATCTATCTATTGATGATAAGAATGTAAAAATAAGACAATTTAATATCTACAAGTTTTGTTCAATATCCACTGTCTGTCTACACAACAGATTTCTCTTTTAAAAACATGACTAGTCGTGTGGCTAACAAGATATAGTTAAGCGTCTTAGTACTAATATATTTGTAACGTGATTCCAACATACGAAAGAAAGAGAGTCTCGGTTAAGTCCTCTAATTTGATTTCCCTCGTTTTTATATAAAGGCTGCTTACGTTTTCAATTCTGTCTTTGTATTTATTCAACTTTCCGCAAATACACTAGTCAAAGGAACCATCTTATAAATTATTCGTTACCGACGGGACGATTATTGTGAACTCTCAGTGATAAAAAGTAAAAAGTACTAAATGGATTGAAGTGACCTAAGCTCTTTTTGTGTAAAGAAATTACCCTGTAAGTGATAATCATTTCAATAACAATGTCTCAAGAAAAAGCTAGGATCAATAATAAGTCGAAAAAAGAGGAGGTTGAAACACCTCGGGACTTTTTCGATGAGTACGTTTTTCATCTTCCAAGGTCACTTAACTTGGAAGAAAAAAAGTATTTGTTAGCTGTAGAAAGGGGTGATTTACGTAATGTCAAAAGGATCCTTCAAACTGCAAATAAATCATCTACAATTGTGAGTTCATAACTGTTTTATAAATATCTACGGTATCTTACAGTTTATTTCACAAGTAAGGGGACGATAGAAGGTTATAACAGAATTAATAATTGTTGCAACTTGAAAGGGAAGAGTTTACTCTAAGGCGAATTGTGCTCATAATGTCTTATTGCAAATCCTGTTTTATTGTATTCATGAATATTGATTATTTGAAAAAGCTTAGCAATCCCGTTTCTGAAATAAGCAGTTAAATAGTTTTAATCGTTGTCAAATTGTGCGTCATCATTTCAATCCGATTTAATCGAAAGATTTTTCATTGAGCAAATGTATGTACATTTTATAATGATGCTGAGGGTGACGAAAACTAAAGTCAATTTAATAGTGTCTAATAATGTGAGGTAATTTTCCATATTGAAGCCAATTTAAGGGTGTTGGAGACAAGTTCTTAACTAGAATTTTTAACTAGAATTATGCGTAGATACAGAGCGAAAAAATATCTAATTCAAATATTTTTTAAATAAAATGAAAATGTTCAATTCTGAAGTTTGATTTTGATTTCTTCGTTTTATGCAAAAAGTATCGAAATTAAACATTTTTTTGCTCTGTACGCAGTCTTATAATTGAAGAAAGATTAGCGCTACTATGAACGAAAAAATATTTATCTATAATTTTCGTTGAATAAAATGTCGAATGAAATTTTGAGCTTAAAAGTTGGGTCCAACACCCTTAATTCTTTATTCTTACAAGTTAAGAATCTATGTCTAGATCTCAAGATAGAGGAGATCTAGATCGGGGGTTTATTAGGTAAACATTTTCATTTTATTGAACTGAATAGTTTATCAATTTAATTATGAATCAGCAACGTAATTGAGGGCCTGGATCGAAAAAGTCACTCAGCGCTCGAGATCAAGTAAAACTATTGTCCAAACGTCTGGGTGGACTGAAATTTTAAAGTTAAAAAAATTAAATTTAATAATCTATTTTCTTATATAGAATGAAAAAACGGGACTTTTTTCTATTTGAAGTTTTTTTTTCCGATGAAAATGGAATAATAGTTTTACTCGATCTCGAGCGCTGAGTGACTTTTTCAATCCAGGCCCTCAATTGTCCTCCCATTTATTTTTCTCAGGGTTCAACAATCGACATTAACTGCGTAGACAACTTGGGTCGTGGAGCCTTAACATTGGCAATAGAAGCAGAAAACTTGGAAATGCTTGAACTTCTCGTAATAATGGGTGTTGAAACAAAAGATGCTCTTCTTCGTGCCATTGACAATGAATTTGTTGAGGCTGTCGAGTTTCTTTTGGAACACGAGGAGTTGTTAACCCATAATGAATTGCAAAAACGTTAGTCATCTGTAATGTAGTTTTCAAGTGTTAAGTTCGAAATTACATTATCCATTTTACTCAAGGAAAATTATAGATAAATATTTTTTCGCTCTGTAGCACTAATCTTCCTTCAAATATAAGACTGCATGCAGAGCGAAAAAACATTTAATTTCGATACTTTTTGAATAAAACAAAGAATTCAAAATCTGACTTCAAAATTAAGTATTTTTATTTTCTTGAAAAAATATTTCAATTAGATATTTTCTCGCTCTGTATGCACAATTCTAGTTAAAAATGGATTAATTATACAGAAGTAAAAAATTCCAATTTTAATATTTGTTACATAAAATAAAATCGAATTTTTAGATTAGAACTTGGCTTGTAGAAAAATTTTTCTTGTTTTGCATTTTCTTTCTTGTTTTCCAATTTCTTGCATTTTTATCCAAAATGGCTGCCTAATGAACTTTAACTTCAATTTATTTAAGCCACTAAAAGAGTATACACACTGACAAACAGACACATTTTTAAAAATATTTTTTTCGGGTCCAGAGTGTTAAAAAACGTGAAGAGTTTATCGATAGTAGGAGAGGTGTTGACTCTGTTTTTCCTAAAAATTAATTTTTTTGGCTAAAATGAAAAATTTTCGGTGAGAGTAGAGAAGTGGGTAAGAGAAAGACGCACACTTATGTATCGGCAACATTTTTAATATTATCCTATATTCTTTATAGATGATCAACAGATTTCGTACAGTTGGCAAAGAGTAGATCCTGTTTCTGCCCGATATTCTCTGGATTTAACGCCAATTGTTTTAGCCGCACAAAGAAATAATTATGAAATATTGAAGCTCCTATTAGACAGAGGAGCGACGCTACCAATGCCACATGATGTCAGATGCAGCTGTGAAGATTGTATCCAGTCATCAAATGGTAAATATTTAACAGGTTATACAGTATAATAATATACAAAGCTTCTAACAACCTACAAATAAAAATATAAGAAATAAAAAAGTTGTAGAAGAAAAAAAATTCGATTGAAATTAGGTCTGAAATAGGATATTAAAAAATAACGGGTATTTCACAGTGTTAGGTAGCCCTAGCCCTAGATACCGTGAAATACTTAATATTTTTACATTTTTTTATAATTTATCAATGGGAAATATATTTTTAAAGAAAAAAATTCCAAATTTTATGCATTCGAATATTATATTAAATTGTGGCTGTTGTTTGCTTTTGTTTCGTATAGATCATTCTTCGTAATTTTAACACAGCAAAATATCAAATTCGTTGATCGAGAATTAATAATTTACTTTTTCACCTCGACAAAAATTACTCATCTAAGCATAATTATGCAAAATTTCTTTACAGAAGACCCTCTAAAAGTTTCGTTAACGAGGATATCCGAGTACAAAGCACTTGCTAGTCCAAGTTTAATTTCTTTAACTTCTTCTGATCCTTTACTGACTGCTTTCCAGTTAAGTTGGGAATTAAAAGAACTAGCGATAGCAGAACCAGAAAGCAAGTTGGAATACTGGAAACTCAGAAGACAGGTGGAAAAGTTAGTGTTCATTTTAATGACTTACTATCTATATATTGAGTTAACTAAGAGCGTATATGAGTTAATTTATACAAGAATTTATTTAGTAACAATTTTGTATACCATACATGATTACATTTGAGGCGTGCCAATAAAATTTTTTGTTTGTTTCAAAAAAATGAAAGTGCCATTCGCTAGAAAATTAAAAATCGTTATAAGCCTTAATTAAAGTTTAAACATTTTACAGATTTGCTATTGATTTGCTGCACCAAACAAGAAGTATCTCAGAATTAAATACAATTTTAAATTATAATCCTGAAGAAAAAGAAGGAGCACCTAAAAAGAAATTTGCTAAATTAGAACAGGCGATTCGCTACAAGCAAAAGCGTTTTGTTGCTCATCCGCATATTCAACAAATACTTGCCGCTGTTTGGTATGTATCTCTATTTATTTTATATAGTAACGATCCGTTTTTCGGAGGTCTATCAAATAAGTTTTTTTTTGTTCTAAAAAAATGTTGGTTCCTACGTACTTCGACCAGACCACTTCAACTGGCATATAAAACATAATGTAAAATACAATCAATGATATTTGAACCTTATGAAGGTATGAAGGAGTTCCTGGTTTCCGGAGAATGAGCAATTTTCAACAAGTACAAATTCTGATTAAGACTGCTCTGCTTTTTCCATTTTACTGTCTCGCTCACCTACTTGTTCCTGAATCGAATACTGGACAGCTACTTCAACGACCGTTGATGAAATTTCTAGTGCATGCCTCTTCCTATCTTTTCTTCTTACGTAAGTTCTTTCAATTCTCCTTTTTTTAGTCTTAAACATATATAGGAAAGGTCTAGAGTAGATTTCATGGAGTAGTACTGCCGTACAATCTAAAAAGATACATAAGTGACATTGTGATTTAGGGTTATTTTCTTAAACCTAGCAATGGAAAAGTCGACCTAAGCGACAATGGCACATATGTATCTTTTTACGTTGGACGGCAGAGTATATAAGAAGACATATCAAAGACATTGAAAATGTCGAAGTGCCTCTACAGACGTACCGCGCGTTAACAATATAGAAAGAAGTTCATCTGAATTGAAAGCGTTGTGAATTTAAGTTAAATTTTCCACACTTTATTCCAAAACAATTCTGCATGATTGAATCTATATTGAAATGTTGATAATCCTTAGAATTGGCAGACTAGCGATGTCTTTAGGGAGCCTAGTGTGTCTAGGTCCCTGCAACCATTATTACCCGACGCAACAAGACGTCCAACCGACCGAGCCGCTCCCGCAGTTATCGCTATATGCAAGGGCCCCTCACAGAGTATAAGGTCAACTGCCGCTATTGGCGTGGTCCTCATTGCTACGCTAACAGCTCTGAACATAAGCGTCTGCAGACGGCTCAGCTTCGCTTGTGGAGCGAAGCATCGTAGCCATGCACCTGGTTAATACCGTCGAGGAATTTTGCTACGATGCAAATTAATCTGCGTATATGGAATGTTCGACCCAGCCATTATAGAGACTAGTTCGAGGCATTCCCCGTCGCTACAGGACCGCTTTCGAAGTCCTGTTGAGCCAGCCTGAAGCTAACATTTCCCGCTCCTAGATAGGGCCTATAATTCAGGGCCTTCAAAGCCTCAACAACCCCTTCTGGGATCCCTAATATAAGAACCCAGCCTGACATCGCAACCTGGGTCACGTTCACCTTATTTCCTTTATAGACCCTTCAGTCCTCAAGGTCTGAAACTCGAGGCGTCTTAGTGCAACCGCCGGTTCCTCGGGTGTCCCCGGGACCAACACGGTTATCCTGATGTATCTCTACAAAACCTCCAGACCATGAACACTGGTCTCCAGGCCCTCTATCCAGAGGGTCATGGCGAAGGCGCCACTACAGAGCCTTCGATTGTTGCATGTTTATTTGGAGAATCCATACATAATCCCACGAGTAGCTAGGAAAATATGTGTCCATCCATGCAAATCCCCGCATACATGGATGAAGCCTATAATAAGACGGGATTCGACCTGGTTGACAGTGTTGAAATGAGAACAAAAATAAATCGATAAAATGAATTGAAATGTTGACGTTCAAAAATGGCATTGCTTTGGATTAAAGTTGAGAAATCGTCCATATATTTCAACTAGTTTCTATTCACTTTAATCCACTCCTTACCGATATTATATTTTACTGAAAATATGAATAATGAATCTAATAATTTTTCAGTAATACTGATCCTTGTATCTCAACGTGCTGAAGTTGAAATCTATAAGATTTTGGGAGATGAAGATATGCAAAGACGTTTAGTGGAAGACATGGCAAAACAACGGGGAAATGCTCCCACTGCTTTAGAGGTTGTAGTAATTATCTACGTGATCGGTTTTATTTGGGAAGAAACGAGAGAGGTATGAAAAAAACTTCGTCAAAAATAATTTATTTGGTATTAATTTGGTAATAAAAATAAATCTAACAACTATATACATTATACTTCGTAGTACACAATTATTTTTTTTCTATATTTGCAGGTTTTTTTGGAAGGTTTAAGAGTTTATTTGCGCGACCTTTGGAATTTTATAGATTTCACAAGAAACTCCTTTTACGTTGCTACTGCTGTTTTAAGAATAGCAGCATATCTACAACAAAGAACTGAAATTGAAATGGATACCTCTGCTGCGACGATTCCGAGGGAGAAATGGGGAGATTATGATCCGCAATTAATTTCTGAAGGTCTCTTTGCTGCTGCAAACATCTTCAGTGCTTTAAAACTTATTCACCTCTTCAGCATTAATCCTCACCTTGGCCCTCTTCAGGTAAAAATTAATAATTAGCTTGAATTCGATCTTGGGTTTTAAGCTTTATTTGTATTTATAATTGATCAATCAATTTCTTTTAGATATCACTGGGGCGTATGGTGATAGATATCATCAAATTTTTCTTCATATATACGCTAGTACTCTTCGCCTTTGCCTGTGGCCTAAATCAACTTTTGTGGTACTTCGCCGAATTGGAGAAGCGAAAATGCTATGATGGAATGGAAGATCCTTCGTGGGATTCATCCAGCGATGCCTGTATGAGATGGCGAAGGTTTGTAAAAATATTTATATTTATTATCATTTAGTGTGATTTTTCTTATCGTTTCCCAAAAACTCCAAATGATACAATTCTGGTTATTTCTCTTCTTTCTTGAAATAGTAGTATTCTCATAGGGTGTCGTAGCGACTGAAACATCCCGGAATTTTGTAGATCGGATGAAACGGATTTATACGGATTAATTTTAAATGGATTAATTCAGATTAAAGGTCCCGATTGATTTTGAATAGGCTTCTGATTAACTTGGATTGAAAGCTTCCTTCGAATTAGATCGGAATGAAACTGTTTGGTTCGGATATAAATTCCGGAATGATTCGGAAAATTTCGGATTGATTTGGAATGAATTTGAATCCGAAGTTTTCACTAGAGCATTTATATTATTTACATTAATTTTCATAACTTATATAATGTGGCAGATTTAGCAGTCTCTTTGAGTCTTGTCAGAGTCTCTTCTGGGCTAGTTTTGGAGAGGTCGGTTTAGATACTTTTGAACTTACTGGTAAGTTGATACCAATTAAGAACTTTTGTTGCATGCTGAAAAATTTTAAATATTACAAAAAAATTAATAGTTCTCATTTGGTACTTTGGAGTCCTGCAATTAATTGTAGGACTCCAAAGTATAAAATGATAAAAATTCTGAGATTTATTATTTTTCGCAGGAATAAAATCATATACTCGCTTCTGGGGTCTTTTGATGTTTGGTTCATATTGTGTTATAAATGTTATTGTCCTTTTAAATCTACTAATTGCAATGATGAGCAACAGTTATGCTATAATTGAGGTATGTTTACTTTTGATATTCATACGCTTTAGACAATTCCTTTATAAATAATATATTCTGTGAGAATGTAATAACTCAGGGTAGTAGGATGGAGCACACAGTGGGGGAAAATGCACTTTTTTCATTCAAAAATGTCCAGAATATTCGATTTTGGTCCGATTTGGATTTCTGCAAAAATTAAAATGCACTAAGTTGTAAAGAGTTTCCCCAGAAGGCAAAAAGACATTGACATCCTGAGGACGTCCATGTCAGTCCAATTGATGTCCAAAAGACGTCTTTTAAACGGAGACGTCCTAAGGATGTCTGTCTTTAGGATGTCCTCAGAATGGCTAAGGTTGCGCTCGCTAGTCAATCGCGGTCGCTCTACTATAGTTATGCTCGCTAGTAGAGAGACCAATCAATACACGAGTGTAGGCTGAGCTACTCCTCGGCGAGCTGTATTAAGGCAGTAGTCTGCTTTAGGAGCCGAAAAAAAAGCGTTTTTTCAACAATTTTTTTGAAAGGGAAGGAAATGATTGCGGTAAACGAAATTTTGAGACGATAGTATATTATATTCAAGCTTTAAAAAACAATTTTTATTATTACAAATTATTGAAATTTGCCAAAGTTGTAACGATTTTTCTGGGGCGCCTGGAGTGTGCACTCGTAAATCGGTGCCGGTGATGGAGGTCGTGCGATGCATCTGAAACAGTGGAACCAAATTTTTTTTAGTTTTTATAAGTTCCTTTTCTATTTGAACTAAAAAAATACCGAAGAAATGACGAAATTCCAAATTTTTTCGAAGTTTGAAAAAAAAAATTCACTTTAAGTTGCAAAACAAGTAATTTAAATAGTACTTTTGTCCAAC
>UCOK01009470.1:0-13819 GCA_900474325.1 Synergus umbraculus | reverse complement strand
ACCTATATGATTAATGCATTTCATTAAAAAATAAGGAAGTTATGTTTATTTATAATTTTGAAAGTTAATTTTTCGCTCTATGTTTTCAAATTATCAAAATTTTGAGTTGACGTAAGGAAAATGAATATTCTTTATGTCGAGACGAATCGAGTGACCTGTATGATGAATGCATTTAATTGAGAAATAAGAAAGTTATGGTGAATTGTATTTTTAAAAAAGTAATTTTTCAACTATAATTTCTAAAATAATTAAAATTTAAAGCTGATGTAAAGAAAATGAAGATTCTTTGTGTCTAGACGAATCAATTCATCTAAAAGATTAATGCATTTTATAAAAAAATAAGAAAGTTATGCTTTATTGTAATTTTCGAAAATGAATTTTTTGAATAAAACTTCTCAAGTAATCAAAATTTAATGCTGACGTAAAGAATACTTAATGCTTCCTCTATGAGGAAGCAAATCATATTTGCTTACAGGAAGCAAAGTGCTCATTGAATGAGTACAAAAGTGGATACAACATGACAGTTAGTTTAAACAATTTACGTTTAAAAAAAGGTGAAAAATTTTCAAGTCGGCCACTTTGTATTTATTTTTTTTTCCGATTTCATTTATTTTGGTTCATGCGATAGCGACATATTTGTAGAATAACATATCCAAATTTCAGCTCGATCGCTCCAATAGTTTTTTCTGAATCATGTACGTCAGTTTTTAAAATGGCTAACTTCCGGCAGTCTTACCAGCCAGATTTATTACTAAAAAAAAAAAATTTGTAATAGTGTTTTATATCTATAATCATGTGTGAAAAGTCAGGATCTCTAATATAAATTTTAATTTGATAAAAAAATTCTTAAAAAAAAAGGTGAAAACTTTGGTACTAACCCCTTAACTAATGCACTTTTTGTTACAAAATATGACTCTTATAAAATATATTTGTAATTAACCTCAAGAAAAAAATGTTTTCCATGAAATAAAACACTCATACGAATTTGTTTATAAAAATTGTTTATAATAATTAAGTTAAATATTTCTTGATTTGATTCTGTTCTATGAATGCAGGGGCAATAATTCTGGCTAATAGTGAGCTTTTATCTATATTTTTTCTTGAGATAAAAATTCCGAAATTTGAAATGGCCAATTTTGTCACTATATTTGTTTACATATAGTTGCTCTGTGGAAAAAATTATAAAATCGAAATCCACAATTATCTTTAAAATTGTACGCTGAGCATTAAAAAAAAAAGATTCAAATCGGTTAAGAAATACGAACTGTAGGCGATTATGAAGGGTACTTTCTAATTTTTAACCATTGTGTGGCATTCCAGTGTATTTTACTAGAAAATACGGAGCTCATGAATATTCCCCAAATTTCATTAATCATAAATTTCATTTCACCGAAAATTAAGTAACCTAAATTTCAATTATCATAATTTGTATTTCTCTTAATTTTTATTTAGACTAATTTCTATTGACCCGAAGTAACGTTTAACATGAATTTTATGTACCATAAATTTTATTCGACATATTTTTCATTTTTTAGAATTTCTATTTCACATAATTTTAAAATATCCTAAATTTCATTCATCCTATATTTCACTTGTCCTAATAAAATTTTTCCATAATTTTTATTACAACTAATTAAAATTTAACCTATATTTTATTTATCCTAATTTTAATATAACATAAGTTTTATTTCGCCGAATTTTTATTGGCCATAATTTCTATTTCCCCTAAATTCTAATATAATCTAATATCCGTTTCCCAGAAATTTCATGAGCCGTAATTTTCACGTGACATAAATTTAATTTGCCCTAATTTTTATTTCACAGAATTTTCATTTATCATAATTTCTATTTTCCCTAAATTCTATCCAACCTAATATCCGATTCTCCGAAATTTCATGTGCCATATTGTTCATGTAATATAAATTAGATTTGCCCTAACTGATTTCCGGTCAATTTTTAAGTAGTTGCTTCCCATCTATGTTTACTTGGTCTAGGCGTTAAGTCAAGGACAGATGGTGCTGAAGTTATATGTTCATTGATAGGCGCGAATTTCAAATAAGGGATTAATACTGTGTGATTGAAAATATAAATTATTGTTAAACTACATAATAATTTTAATGTATTTTAACTTTTAAACTGATTCATAATTTCTATTCCTAATTCGTCCAATATAATATAATTAAAAAACGAAAAATAACCAATTTTAGATTTGAAAAAATATGAATGTTCCCCAACATTTCGCGAGTAGTTTATATATACAAGAAAATGTGTAGAACTGTGCGTTAGGAAATTATTTCTATACCAGAAGCTTCTGTTATACAGTCCTGTTTATTAAAATTGCATGATTTTATATACTTTGCAATCTCAATTAAAACTCTGACATAGTTGAAAAGTTTTATTATAAAAATACATAAACTTTAAGATTAAACATTATTTTCTTCACACGTAGAAACTTGAACAGGTACATACATAAGAAGAAAGGAAGAGATGGGTAGGCATTCCTTAAGTAACAATACAGTGTAATTAATTTTACTTTAATGTATTTTGAAAGTCACATAATTATAGTGCAAGTTCAATTGAACATGAAAAATATTTTTGAACATGAAAATTATTAATTAAAATTATTAATAAACATTCGGGCAGCTTCTTACAGAATTAACGAAACTAATTTTTATTAAAATATTCTGATGGCCATTATTGCATCAGCACGGCACATGGGGCACCTTTTTTCATTATTTCGCCTGTATATTTCCTCGCATCCAGCGCAGATGACCTGGTGTCCACATGGAACAAACGCATGTATCGCCTCGGTTAGGCGACAAATGCAGCACTCGTTACGATCTGTAAACAGGAAAAAAATGTTTACATGTGTGTGTACTGTCTATTTTGTTTTGATAAATTTTGAGATTCTTCTTTACTAAATCATAAATTCCAGGTTCTGTATTACCTACCATTGTGAACTGGTTCCTCCCTAGATTGAATGTCTGGATCTACTGCCTCATGGTTTTCGACATCTTCATGGGCAGACTCTTCTGATTTCACCTCTTCTTCTCTAAGCTCTTGTTCAAACTGTATTGGCTCTACATTTTGTGCAATTTGGAGGTCATTGTTGTTAAAATTGTCACTATCAGGATCAATAGGCCTCTGGAAAGAAACTATTAGATGATCCAAGGTAGGCAACATACATATGTAAGAGGCAATCTCCAAAAATTCTTGCACAGTAAGTTGGGCCCTATGTTTCTGCAGATTATTCCAGGCTCTTATTATCTTTCGGTCCGTTGACCTAGTGGAAATTCTAGGAGATTGTATTCCACCTTGAAAGCCATCCACAGTTCGTCTAAAATCATTCCATACTCGACTTTGGAGCGATATCAAAGATTCTGTAAAAAATTTAAGGTATTAATTGAATTATTTACCATTTCAGTAGCTAACTAAGATGTTATATTATTAATATTTTTTATCCTATAATCTAAGACACTTTCTTAACCTTTCAAAATTATATGGAAAATAAGTCTCATGAAGTATGTATAATTTTTGGGACGACAAGAGAAATGAGTATGTCATTTTGAACTTGCACTATAATATTCTACTTTTAATTAAATTTATATAAAATAAGGCAAGTTTTTGATAATTTAAAATCTTTATTGTTTTTTATATAAGTAGCAAACCAACACGCGCGAGATTATTTTGTTTTACTTCTTATTATAAAATTAGAGTCATTCAAAAGTCAATCACCACTTTTTTTACAGAGTAATTTCAAAATATTTCTAGGAATTTTAATAAATTTTGACGATATACAAGTGATTTTTACAAAATTCAAATGATTTTTAAGATTTTAACGGATTTCAAGAGATTTTTTGACTTTTAAAATATTTTAGGTAATTTGAAGAATCTTCTTAACCGATTTTGTGAGATTTTTTCGAATTTCATGGAATTTTTAAGAAATGTAGTTTGAAATTTGAAGGATTTTAAAATTTTTGGATGAATTTTATTGAAGGATTTCGAAAGATTTTTATGATTTTTAAAACATTTCGTATAATTTTAAGATATTTTAGCATATTTCATGGAATTTTAAAGGAATTCATACAATTAGAAGAGATTTTTAAGAATTATAAAGGATTTTAAGGGATTTTAAATCTTGTGCAATTTTTGAGGAATTTTAAGAGATTTTAAATGTAAAATTTGGAGGAGTTAAGAATGAAAAAAAAATTTTAAGAATTTGTTAAGTTTTGCGGAGAATTTTATTGAGGGATTTGACAATATTATTAGGATTTTTTAGAGACTTCCTATAATTTAAAAAGATATCTATTTTGTGGAATTTTTAAGGATTTCAAGGAATTTGATGAGATTTCTAATCATTTTAACGGATTTCAAGTATTAAGGAGTTTCAAGAGGTTTCTAGGAATTTTTAGAGATTCTCACGAATTTTTCACATCATTCACGAATGATTCCTCAACTTACTGGTGAACTTCTATGTTTTTGAGTTTGTTCCAAAGTTTGTTTCCAGACGATTATTATAGGCTTCTATAACATCACTGATGCAGTCATTTCTTTGGAATACACTAAAAATTTCTGGGCGAATTTCTCCTATCCAATGAGTCTCATAGTAGTTGAACAAGTTTCAAATTTTTCAATAATTTTTTTAAACACATCCTGCGAAGAAGAAAAAATACATTTTATCAACGATGTACGAACATTATTTCACGACATAGTACATTTTTTGATGAATGTTAATACTCATTAACCTCGTTTTGGAAAAACAAACTTCGGTGAATTTTCGCTGCAGGAAATTCTTTTCTCAAGCTTTTAGCTAGATTTTCATCCGATGTTGTGACGGCCTTCGTAATTGTTAATCCCAGTGAATCTCCCTTTAAATATTGCAGTATTGATATATAGGATAACTCGGAGTTGGTGTCCATAATGGCCCAGATACAAGAAAAGGCCTGAAAAAAATTTCTATGAAAAACCTATTTTTAACCAGGACGAAATTAAAAAAAAACAATATGCGCCTGAAGTTAGTTTACTTGATGGAAAATCTGAAACTATAATATCTCAGTAGGAAATTTTCTTAACCTTTACTTGCCACACCTTCGCGGAGTAAAAAACGCTTGCCAAACTGGGGTTTCGGCCATCCCAGCCACAAAATCTGTAATAAAAAAGTAACTAATGCATATTTTTCTTTAACAATTTGTTTGTCTCGAATTATTGACAAATATTGATTTAAAGAAATTTCCTTCACGTTTCGGTATTTTAAATTAAGAGAGAAAAAAAGAATGGGGTGTAATACACCCCAGTGTGGCAAGCAACGATCTATTCTAGAATAACCCTAATATTAAAGAAACATCAAAACATTGATAACTGTATTGCACACTGTTATCCCACTTCCAAGGTCACCATGTCTTAATCTTTGAATAATTTTTCGATTAGAAATTATACCCATCCCAGTCACTTATTTATAAAAGTTTATGAGCAGAAATATTTTGTTGATAAAATACTCTTTTACTCACTCGACCGTTTTTCATGACCATCAAAGTAAGCAGTTGTGTAGTCCCTAATAATGATCGAGGAATAGTTTTTGATGACGTATGTAGTAAGAATTCTCCACCATCACAAACAGCAGTTGCGAACTGAAAATCTACCATTACAACTGAACGCGAAAAATCTGTATCCGACACCAATTGACAATGAACGGTGCCTTCCTTGTAGCATCGCAAGTGATTCCACCTCTCTTGATTTAAAACCTCTGCGTACGTAATAATCGAGTCAGGATTTGGTGGAACATTGTCCCTTCTCCAGCAAGACATGGAACTTTGTACGCTTTCATATGTCACTGCTAAAGAAGCATCTGCATGACTGGAATGAATGAAAATATAAATATTTAGTTTAGGAAATAGCAGACATAATTTAAATTATCTCTGTTTTTTAATATTCTTATCAGAGAAGGTATATTATATTTTTGTAAAATTTGACCCTCCACCTTTTTTTTCAAATTTCCACGTTTTGAGCCCCCCGAACTAAAAAAAATGGTTTTCACGAATGTGAGTGACTGACTGTGTATAAATTTAAGTATTTTAGCACGATACTTTCGAAAGAATTGACAGATTGGACTGGCTTTTGATATACTTTTTTAGTGTCCTAAAATGAAGGTCAAGTTCGTCAGCCAGTCATTTTAAAATATGTAGTAAAATATGTAGCCGTAATGTAAAAAAAAATTAAAATTACATTTTTCCCAAAAACACCATGAGATATGTGAAAACCTTATAAAAAAAAGTATTTTAATTCATATAATTTATTAGAAAGGTACAGGTATATTAGAGAAAATCGAGAGCGAAGTTAATTTTAATAATAGAAGCTTGAGCACGGGTTTTGTTTTTAATTTGTGTATAGTTAAAGGAATATTCTTTTGTTTATACTAACCGTATTTAATTAATCCGTCTTTTTTTGAAATCAGAAAAGTTTTACATTAAATTATTTTCACACTTAAGGCCTTGTAAGACTTACCCGATCCCTACCTTACCGACATTTTTTTCTCTGCAAAGCTACGTCTACATTTATTGACATATCAAATTGAAAATTTCTCAAATTAAAGAAAATATGCTAAGGTATGTTTATCTGGTCTTAAATTTTTGTAAAAATAAAAAAATAATTTTTCAAAAAATTTTTTTTTACAAATATCAAAATTTAAGGCCAGATAAACGTACCTTAGTGCTTTAGCTTCAATTTCAGAAATTTTCAATTTGATATCTCAATAAATGTAGATATAGCGTTGCAGACAAAAAAATGTCGGTAAGGTAGGGATCGGGTAAGTCTTACATGGCCTTAAGGGCATGTGATACTTTACCATAAGAGCAAATTAGTTAAACTAATTATACATTCATAATAATAAATATTTTATAATTGAATTAACTAATTTGCTCTTATGGTAAAGTATCACATACCCTTAAATACAACTACTTTTCTATTAGAAAAATTGCAATTTCATAAAAGGCATTCCACAGATTTTGCTATTTTTCTGTGTTTGTTTACATGTTTTCGTGAAATGCTGCAACAGGCTTAACACTTTTGATGTCGAGGCACGACTAAAATGACGGCTCAACTAACTTTCAAATAACGTTTTTATTCAGACAAAACTTCCAGAAAAACACACTTCTAAAACAATTTAGAAAATTTTCAAAGCAATTTCTTTGTGAAACATCTACAGCGACTCACAGACGTTATCAAATTTACTTCGAACGTAATACAGTATCTTCCCTCTACGGTACAGTAGTACCGATATATTCCAAAAGATTTGGCAACGTCACACTCCATACGCCGATGTAATGTAAGGAAAGGGAACAACAGCTCGCATACGTTTCTCGACCCTTTTAGAGAGCATATCGCGGTAGCCGCAAATCTCCATGGATGTAAGAATATATGGTTGGAGTACAAAGTCCCAACTTAGACGAGGGGGATGGACCAGCCTCTGATTGGCTGATTTTTTGATTGCCCAATAGGGAGCTAAAGGCCTGAGCAAAATGGAAGACTATAAATGGCCGATTTCTTCACCTCAGGATAAAATTTATCTTGCAGATAAGCGCTGAATCCAACCACTTCGGTCCATACCCCACAGGCTTGGTGAAGTTATTGAATTATTATTAAGTTATTGCAGAAGTGAAAAAAATGGATAATGGTGAATTCGGGATAAGTTTATCTAAGAATGTGTGGGATGGCTTTCAATATGTTGTGCACAGTCGCAAGGACGATGTAACGTAAGTCAAGTTTTTATGTTTACTAAATATACAGTATCGATAAACGAAATAAGGATTCAGAAATAATTCGCGATTTAGGATCTGTAATATCTATCGTATATATAACCTATAAACTAATTGAGGTTAGAATTTAGCCACGAAAGATAAAGTCTAAATTTTTCTGTGTATCACTAAACCCTATCGATTGCTTTTTAGGATTTTGCTTCCTCATAGAGGATGCTTTGTAATGGTGGCAAAATCCAGTTTCCTAAAAAAGGTTTTTTGAACATATTTCAAGGGCAATATATCTAATATGATGATCTGAAAAAATGTCCGGATGTGTTTGTGTGTGTGTGTGTGTCACGATCCAGCAATTTCTTGAAAACGCGTAGAGATAAATTGATGACATTTTGCATAGTTATTCCACTGTATGCCTAGTTGAATTTCTTACAAGGGTTTAACAAAATATTTAATTTTAAAAGTTTTATGTACTTTTATAATTTTCGAAAAATTCATTTCTCCAATATAACTTCTCAAATATTGAGAATTTAAAGCTGATATAAGGAAAATGAAGATTCCTTTCATCGAGACGAATCGATTGACCTATATGATTAATGCATTTCATTAAAAAATAAGGAAGTTATGTTTATTTATAATTTTGAAAGTTAATTTTTCGCTCTATGTTTTCAAATTATCAAAATTTTGAGTTGACGTAAGGAAAATGAATATTCTTTATGTCGAGACGAATCGAGTGACCTGTATGATGAATGCATTTAATTGAGAAATAAGAAAGTTATGGTTAATTGTATTTTTAAAAAAGTAATTTTTCGACTATAATTTCTGAAATAATTAAAATTTAAAGCTGATGTAAAGAAAATGAAGATTCTTTGTGTCTAGACGAATCGATTCACCTAAAACATTAATGCATTTTATAAAAAAAATAAGAAAGTTATGCTTTATTGTAATTTTCGAAAATGATTTTTTTGAATAAAACTTCTCAAGTAATCAAAATTTAATGCTGATGTAAAGAATACTTAATACTTCCTCTATGAGGAAGCAAATCATATTTGCTTACAGGAAGCAAAGTGCTCATTGAATGAGTACAAAAGTTGATACAACTTGACAGCTAGTTTAAATTTTAAAATAAAGATAATAAATTCAATTGCATATTAAATATTTATATTTAAAAAGCAAGAATTGTCATGCAAAAAATATGTAGAAGAAACTGTTTTTCCAAATTAAAAATATTGAATCCGTTTGAATCCCTTTCAATATTTTAACGTGTAATCTTTTACTTATAATTGATAGTAAAATTATGATTTTTGAAATCACATAATTAAGATAAATCATTTTTATATTATGAAAAAAAAACAATACGTAAAACATATTTCTCATCATATAATGTATAATAAAATTCCAGGTATTTCGTTTGTAAGTACCACAAAAGTGGTAGATGTCCAGCTCGAAAAATCTTAAAGAACGAAGAATTCAAATTAAGAAATCGGCACACGCAAGTTCCTAATTTTCGAGAAATCAAAGTTCGGAATTTCCAAATGGTCACTTTTTGAACTAGTAAAATTAATTTCAAGCGTTAAAAAATTATTAATTAAGTATATTTTTATTGAACAAAAGTTAGTAATTTTAATAGTAATTATTTACAACTTTTGAGATATAATTTTAAGACATTTTAAATTACAATTAAATATTTAAAAATAATTTAATGTGGTATTACTGTTTATAACTATTTCAATTTACAACTTGTTAATATTAATCGATTTCTGTATTTGAAGTTATTAAATTTTGATTTGATTGAATCCTAATATTGACAACCAAGGGGGTTTTAATGCCATGCAATCGTTCTAAATTTGTTAATGACTTAAAAGAAAAACATTTTTCGAACTTAAATCATTTATTGAACATACTGTAATGTATTTTAGTCATCCTGAAGCTGCTGTAAGTACAACATTCGCCTCTTGTGAAAGCTCCATGTACAAATGGCGTCAAAGAAGTTATCTGCCAGTACCAACATCGCTAGCTTCCTACGTACTGACTTTGAATTTAAATCAGTGGAAAAAGTGGAAAGAATACAAGGCAGGTAGATATAATGTTTCTGCTATCACTGATGAGAATTTATCAAAGTCTGTGCTTTACATCGATCTTCAGTTTACTCATCTTGTTTTCAAGAATGGTACAGTTTTCATTGACGCGACATTTAAAATAGTTCCTGTTTCTATTAGAGCGTATCAATTTTTAACTTTAATAGGAGTCACGTATGGTCGCGTAAGTACACTGTACAATTTTTTACAGTTTTAAAAAAATAAATATTGAGTTTGAGGAAATTCATTTCTGTGAAAAAATAATTCGTGTATGAAGTTATTAATATGCCGATTAACTAAAATTAAAATTTGCAGGTTATTCAGTTCGCTTGGGTGCTGATGCAGAATAAAACAACCAGTGCATACGCTGCAGTTTTTAGAGAATTTAAGAGACTAATTCCCGGATTCCAAATTACTGAAGCGATGAGTGACTACGAGAAGGCACTCCAAGGGGCCATACGACAGGAATTCCCAGGAGTAATAATCCACGGATGACTTTTCCATTACGACCAGGTATGAATAATTTTACACTGAAAGAAATATGTTATCAGTTTTTATTAATAATTTGTGTTAACGTTTAGGGAAGAAGTTTTCATACTGAGAATACTAAACTTTAGGAAAGTAATATGACATTAATACGAACACTTGAAAAGTTAAATATATCAATCTGAAATAATAATATTAAAGTTTTTAATCGTTCGTATTAGAGTGTAATATTACTTTTATAAATTTTAGTATTATCAGTATGAAAAATTCTCACTGGTGACATGTTTCCCTAAATTGTAACACATTTTAATAAAAACTGTAAACACATTTCTTTCAGTGTAAAATTTTGGTTTGAAATGCATCGTATAAAATTGAATAAACCAAATAAAAAACATAACTATTGGAAGGATTAAATAAACATATAATATTATAATAAATAAAATAAACATATATTTTGTTTTTTTCACATATTTTTTTTCAGCAGCAGCGTTGACTGGTTGATTAGCGTGAAAAAATAATAAATAGATATCTAGTGGGGAATTCATCACTTTGCGCTTGCTAAACAAACATTCAAAGTAGCATTTCTTACGCACGCGTAAAAAAATTACTTTTATCAATTTCTTTAGTAAGTCTCTCAATTAATTTTTAATACTATACTATTTCTGAAAATTATTACTTTTCTATTGAAAATTAGTAAATATTCTTGCTAATGCTATTGATAAATAATTAGAAAATTATTAATTCAGATTTGGGAAACAGATCCTGATTTTGAAAAGTAAATATTTTTTAACTAGAAGCGTTCAATTTTGTTTCAATTTTCAATTTTCAATATTCAAATTTGAATGAGAAATGTTTAAAATAGAAATATCTTGAATAACAATATCTTAATAATCTCTAATAATCTTATTAGCCAATAAATTTCTTAATAATTAATTGCACATAATTCCTATAAGATATGGAAGATTACACGAGTTTAAAAAACTGCATATACATATGTATTATTATAGATTTTTACAGTAGCTTAATTTTCATGTTTAGGCACTCTTCAAGAAATACGTAAGTCTGAGGTTACGAGACCAGAATCACGAAAGTCAGCACATGCTATCATTAATGATGGCCTTGCCACTGTTGCCCGCGAATGAAATTCGGGCCACTTACATCGCCATTAGAGATTCTCTTAGCGATGCAACGAAGACAGTTATGCTGTCCTTTTTCAACTATTATGAAGCACAGTGGTTGGCTGCTGTGACGCCCGAAGTATTTAGCGTATACAGACATCCAAGGCGCACTAATAATGACTTAGAGGCCAGTCCCAGTACCTGGGTCTTTACTAGTAAGTTTGTGAAAACGATAAAAATGTATATCATTTTTTAAAATTAAATAACTCTGAAAGTGTTCGACTATCGGGTACTGTTCGAGTATCGGGTCCACTACCTTATTGTGAATTTCGAAATACATTAAAGTAAAATTAATTACACTGTATTTTTACTTAAGGAATGCCTAACCATCTATTCCCTTCTTCTTATGTATGTTCCTGTTCAAGTTTCTACGAGTGAAGGAAATAATGTTTAATCTTAAAGTTTATGTATTTTTATAATAAAATTTTTCAACCATTTCAGAGTTTCAATTGAGATTGCAAAGTATATAATGTGCTATCCGATATTATTTGTTAAATTTATAAACAATTAATATAAAAAATGCATGGTTTGAACCGTTTTAGGCAGAAAATAATCGAATTTTCTTTTGATTGTCTTTGAATCTTATTACCTTTATTCTTCATTTCACCAGCCATTTCTAATTATTAAGAAAATTATTCTTAGTTTAAAAATATTTTTTTAATGAAAATAGGGGTAGTTTATTTATAAAAATATGATATTTTAAGTGTAAGAAGACAACGCATATTTAGACATTTTTTTTACTGTGTATGCAACATTTTTCTAGCAATATTTTCCGTATACTTTCGTACAGAGCAAACATTTAGAAGTCGTTTCGGTACAACTCTGTCTTCTGACGCTCTATTATCTCAACGTAGGGTTGTGAAGTGACGCGTTACTCTTTACACATGCATGCAAACCCCTGGTTTGTCAACCGTTTACAGACATGCAATTTGGGCGATTTGGTAACTGCTCGTGTGAAGGAGCCGCGTGAACCCGAGGGTCGGCTTCGCTCGCCTCCGCCTCGCCTCCAGTTCACGCGGTAGCTTCACACTCGCAGTTGCCGAAACGCCCGTGTGGCCTCTTGTATCGAAATATACTACTTTTTACGTATTATATGTCAAAAACCTCGAGTAACGCGTCACTTCACAACCCTACGTTGAAATAATAGAGCGTCAGAAGACAGAGTTGTACCGAAACGACTTCTAAATGTTTGCTAGAAAAATGTTGCATACACAGTAAAAAAAATGTCTAAATATGCGTTGTCTTCTTACACTTAAAATATCTTATTATTATAAATAAACTACCCCTATTTCCATTAAAAAAATATTTTTAAACTAAGAATAATTTTCTTAAAAATTAGAAATGCTCCACTTCATATAAGAATCTTCTACTTGGCAACCGGTATTTGATTGAAAAAATGGCTGGTGAAATGAAGAACTAAGGCAATAAGATTCAAAGACGATCAAAAGAAAATTCGATTATTTTCTGCCTAAAACGGTTCAAACCATGCATTTTTTATAATAATTGTTTATAAATTTAACAAACAATATCGGATAGCACATTTTCAAGTTCACATTTTTCCTCATTGGTCTAAGCGAGCGATTTTGTTGCATAAGTATTACTTAAAAAACATCATAATCCATCATATTGCTTATTTTTTACTAATATTTGTTTATAACAAATAATTTGACATGTCAAAAAATTTTTTTCTTCCGCCAATTCTTTTGCATCAAACTTGAGTTCCAATGAGAAAAATTTTCAGAGTATTAAAAATATAAAAAACTGTGCAGCGCTGTAATTTGTCCGATTCACAAATTTCATACTTCGCCTTTGTTACCAATTTTGAACAGTGATATCTCGGTAACCAGTGCACTTAAAAACTTCACAAATAAAGCAAATTAAAGCTCTTAAACTTTACTTTCTCGCAGAAAAGTTTACTTGGGGCTTAAATACTGATGATCGATTAATAATTTGGAAAAAACGCAAAAAAATTACGTTTTCGTGAATTTTTTTAATGAATAAAAGAGCTCTATTGATGTCAAAAAATTTTTTTCACCTCTAAATTACCACTGGGCACACTGTTATCATCCACGTAAACGATCTCAATAGATTAGGGGTCCCTAAAAAGCATAGACCAAGAAGGAACAGCTTAGGAATATGAAAAATTTGAAAAAATTCGAAAAAAGCGTTTTTTTGCAAAGTGAAACGTGTTTAACGCTTTTTAAATACGGTTTCGCAGCTGCTTTCATAGTTTTATGGTGCAAATAAACGATTCCCGTGACTGGAGCCGATATTCAATGCATTTGGTATATAAGCGCCACCCATATATATATATATATATATATATATATAT
>UCOK01009469.1:0-10792 GCA_900474325.1 Synergus umbraculus | reverse complement strand
GAATTAGACAGACGCGCAACAAACGTCTTAAAACAGTGGGTGTCGGGAGCCATCCTACACATTAAAAATCAATAAAAAAAAAGAAAAAGAACAGATTAAAACCCCTCAAAAAGTGCGTTTATTGTGGAATTGTATTATCCTTCTAATAATTTCGACATACATGCATATTGCAAGTAGGTATACTCGAATTACTGTCTGGGTGTCTTAATCCCGTTATTGTTGCGCCCCTGGGATCTGAGTTTTTCTACATGAGAAATTTTCAAATTCCATCAGCCTTAAACCCTCGAAATTTTCATTTCAAAATTTAAAGATCTTGTCTTTTGTCCAAAAAGATTCGACTACTGCTGCATTCTTTTTATTATTTGCGTTGCAATTTTCAAGGCTTTTCTCAAATTTTCAATTTCGATTTCTGCTTTTTCATTTTTTTTTTTTATAAGATGCACACATTTAGAAATGAACCGTAGTATGAACGCCATAATTAGCCATAGGTAAACGTACTTATTACACGAAGTTTTCGAAGGTACGGTAGCAGAATTCTCTTTAGCTATTTTTTCTGGTAAATTAATTATTAAAGAGGTTGTGTGACGAGCGAAATTAAGACTTAAATTATAAGGAGTTGATTTTTGTTGTACATAATTTGACGATGAGACAGAATGGGGTGAAAAATTATTACATAAATTAGCAGAACTCAATTTTTCTTACACCTTAGGGGCCGTCCTTAAATTGTGTAAGGCTGTTTTCTGGAATTTTGGCCCACGTACCCCTCTCTGTAAGGATCTGTAAGTTTTGATAATATGAAAGAGAGGTCAGCATAGAAAAATGCTTAACCCCCTCCCTCCCCTAAAACCTTACGTAATTTAATGACAACCCCTAAGGGGCTTACAGACGGGGATACGTGGCACGCTTCAAGAGGTAGGGTTGTTCCGTTCTCGTAGAATTGAGATTTCTCAAAATGCAAAAAGCATAATTATTATGCAGGTGCATGGGTTCCAAATCAAAAAGAGAATCATTTCCACTTTGCATTACCCATGTTGCAGCTCTATAAGAAATAAATGAACTTAATATTCAGGTATGAAGAATGAAACAATAAAAAAATTTAATTCACCCGATTTAGACATACAAGTTCATATTTAAAAACTGTACATACCTTTTATCTTCCTCATTTTTCTTATATGGTATTCGGTAAAAAGACACTGTTCTAGTGATTTCACTTTTGCTTTTGCAATTTTTAAAACAACACTGTAAACTCCTTAAAAAAATTGGTGTTTGATTAAAAAAAATTTAACTGTATTTTCATTTCATATTTTAGTTAGCGACACGTGCAGTGTCGACCAAAGTAAAGACTTAAGTGGACCGGCGCTAATTAATCTCGTAACGAATTCAGAGATAAGAACTGGTCAAATTCTTAAAGGTCTCATTTCTTACAAAGCCATTGTTCCAGATAATACAAAGATGATACAGGTAAGTTGCGACTGGAAAGATATTATTTGTCTTGTAAATGCTAAAAATAATCTGAGTATTCTTAAAAATTTAAGTTATCTATTCTAACTTAGGATACATTATACTCATGGTCGTCAAACCCGGATGTAAACGTGATTCTAACTACGGGAGGTACAGGTTTTTCTGCCCGAGACGTTACTCCTGAAGCCACTAAAAATGTAATAGAAAAGGAAGCTCCGGGAATCACGCTTGCGATGCTTATGGCAAGCTTGAAAGTTACTCCAATGGCCATGCTTTCAAGGTATATTTTCACAAAACATTAGTGATGCAATATCGGTACATTCGACTTTCCGATTTTAACGTTTCCATTATCAACCCGTTCCCATGATGGCTAGTCCACAATAGAGACTAAGCTCGTGACGTTCGACGCGATGTTATTACTTACGTTCGTTTTTGACGTCACAAGTAGAAGCGTTGAACACTGCTACCAACTGTTTTGACAGAGTTTTGACGTGCTATATCGAATACGTCAAGTCTGCGACAGTTGGTAGCAGTGCTCAACGCTTCTACTTGTGACGTCGAAACCAACGTAAAGGTGCCGTCCCATGTCGGCAGAAAACGTCGGCGTAAAGCAGAAACTCATAAGAGTGGCAGAGATAGACAGATCAGTGTGTCTCCTTCACTCTCATGAGTTTCTGCTTTACGCCGACGTATTCTGCCGACATGAGACTGCACGTTAAGTAATAACGTCGCGTCGAACGTTCACGAGCTTAGTCTCTATTGTGGGGACTTTCTTGGTCAACAAATTCAATTAAGATAAGATAAGATAATTTATAAAGATAAGATAATTTAAGAAAAGAGAGATGCTATTCCTGAAATCAAGTGAACCGGAATTTTACCTTCGGCTAGCAAGGTTTAACGCAGTTTGGTAGAGGGGGTGGTTCTTTTATATTCGCTATAGGTTTCATAATTCTAATAATCACTCAGATACACTCATCTCGCGATCGACGGCACCGCTCGGGTCTTGTGTGCCGTCGATCGGCCGAAATTATAATAGTTTGAGCGAGCACTCTAACGTCACCACTCAGGACCGAATATATGTAGACTTTAAAATTCGCTAATTCCTATACTACGCAGTCCAGATAACAATTGTGCTTCAGCATATCAGCATCAGGCTGTGTTGGCACAGAATACATGCACACGGTCAGCAGATTGCAATCATAGCGTTCATGTTTTCTTGTAACAGCACAGTAACTGCAGACGGGCTGCATGGCCTATAGAAGATTCAAAGCGTTTTCAACATCAGGCGTGCAATATACTGTGCAATACTGTGTCGGCACTGGTAGGGTCTGCAGTGGGATTCCGAGCACACGAATCCGAACTGATCTCTCTTTCTATCCTACGGTGTTAAAAAGAGAGATCCGTTCGAATTTTGAGCTCGGAATCCCACTGCTGATGGCGTACTGAACAACATATGCACTCGCATATCTGAATATCTACCGTCAGACATGCTGGTATATCCGCAGAGCCTGATGACACTGTGCAGTTAGTGTGTCGGAAAATTGTTATCTGGGAGGCTACGCAGTACGGCGCTGAGTTTTGAGCGCCGGCACTTCAGTGTAGGCTCGCAAGGGACGCTCGGGGGGGAGGACGTAAAATCAGCCAAGCGTGAAAAGTGCCCTCGATCGCCGTGCCATCGATCGAGAGATGAGTGTAAATTCATTTTAAAACAATTTACAATGGGTTTATTCAGATGATCGGAGTTAACAAAAATCAAAGTTAGAGTTGCAATAACTAACAAATCAATTTCTTAGAAAATTCTATAAACATAATTAAATCGTTATTTTCTAAATTTACAAGAAAATAATCTAAATTAACAATGAAAATCAATTATTATAACTAATATTTAAAACTAATGCTCAATCCGAGACATTCCATGACTCAAAAGAAAAGATTAAGAAACTAATCGAAAATATAGGTTATGTTCTAAAATCAGCAGGAAAAGGGATTCAGCGAATCACAAAATTGGGAAAAATCAACAAAAGATGGGACTGACATTTCAGATACTTCGAAAAAAATATCAGCAATAAAGGGCAAAAAATCAGTAAATTCAGACATACAAACAACTTCAGCAAAAAGACAATAATTCATACAAAATTACATTGTGAGAAAAACAAAATAATCAAAATCAATGAACATGAAAAACTCTGTGTTCACGTGCTCGATAAAAGGAAATATTCACTATATCAGCAGAATCAGTTCACAAAGCACAAAGATAATTAGCCACGTGAACAGACCCTAGTAAAAAGGCCTAATAGAATCACAATAGAAACCTAATAATAGTGGTTTCTACTAGTTTCTATTAGGTTTTAAAGCGGGTTTTGTACTCAAAATAAGTGGAAATGAATTTTGTACTTATAAAATATACTTATTATTAAATGTATCACTTACTGACGCTGTAAAAAATTCTTTTATTTCAACTTGCAATGCTTTCCATTCACAATCTATTTGTTGTACCCAACCTTTCTGACAGTCTACCCCCCACCATGTGGCCTGTGACGTCACATTGCACAGCCTAATCAAACGGGGCTACCTGCGCGCGCAGCACGTGTTGGCTTCCTGATGGAGAAATTCTGCAATTGACTGTAATCTGGCGCGCCATTCAAAATCGAATTAAATGGACCAATGGAAGAATTTTTCCACCGGTAAGCCAACACATGCTGCGCGCGCAGGTAGCCCCGTTTGAAAGCACTGTCGGAAAGAGAGTGAGTGAAGCTCCGCACTTCTATAAGTATATTCTGACAGGCGGCCATTTTGATTAGAGTCAACGCTGATTGGTCGGAAAGTTACGCAAGAGAATATGGAAAGTTACCATGTGGCGCGTAATATGGAAGATTACAAGTATGATTTCTCGCCTATTTGCCAAATATTAATACAAAAGTATATAAATCGATGACTGAAACAAAGTCTTTCCTCTCCGACAGTACTGTGAATTAATAAATTTCAGCTCACCAGGCAATAATATGGTTCTTGCATGAAAGACACAATTCAAAACATAAAGTACTTCGGGCCTAAGCTTACAACACTGGCAACACTGGCAAAATGTAAGTACTGTTCACCCGCACCCCTCAACCCGCGTCTCAGCACTTGTAAAAATTTCCGTTTTAGCCAAACAAATTTTTTTTTGCAGAAAATAAACAGATAGCCCCTGTCGAACAACCAAAAGATTATCGATAAAAAAAACGACACTTTAAACATTATTTTTGCGGCCTCAAACACCGCGTATTGCTAAGATGTGGACACAATGGCGGATTTTAAGGCATTCCACAGATTTTGCTATTTTTCTGTGTTTGTTTACATGTTTTCGTGAAATGCTGCAACAGGCTTAAGGCAAGAGAAAAGAATTACTTTCGGAGATAAACCTATTCTTACGTTGGGCACTTTTCTCGATGGAAAATTAGCACATTCAAAAAAATTAAATAATGCTTACTTTTTCGTTTAATTGGGAAAATATTAATTTTTCTGAATTTTCCTCTTCTTACCGGGTAGATTTCAGGATAAATAAAAGAAACTCACCAAGTATTTCAGATGTGACGAAATCCTAGAGTGCATCTTATAAAAAATGTATCGCGTTTTTTATAAGATGCTCTCCAGGATATCGTCAAACCCGAAATATTTGGTGAGTTTCTTTTATTTATCGCGAAATCTGCTCTTCAAATTAAATACGGAGGCAGGGCCGTTCTTATTATTGGGGGCACCCAAAAAAATTTCTAAGTTCCCATTATCCAACGCCCTTAATACATAAGAGAAATGCACACAGCATAGGCGAAGTATCAAGACTAACACGCATACGCGTTGGCGAAGAAACAAAACTTCAAACTCTAGGACTGTAGTAATTATAGGTATCATAGAGCCCCTTTCTCAGCAACGTATATATAATAGGCTCATAAATTGTGCTCAATAAGAATTTCTTGACATTTGTGAGTTTCGAATGTATGTCGCAGTGTTGCCAGATCAGGAGTTTTCCTCCTAGATTTAGAAAGATTTTGGGCCGTCAGAAGGATTTTTAGGAGTACAGTTTCTTTAGGAGTTTTTTTAGGAGAAAAATTTTTCACTTCAGGAGTTTTTAAAAATTTTTAAAGAAAGAACAAGAAATGCTATTTCGGAATGTTTAAACTTAAACAATACAATCAGATGAAGCTCAAATCATAATATATATTACTTGTAAGTGAGCTTATGATTGGCTGCCTTCCTTTCTTCCTTTCTACTGCGTCTCTCTTTCAAATGCATGACCAATCAGCTTTAAAGACAAACAATGTCCTAGAAGAAGCTGCACTCGACTTCCACTATAGTAAAGAAGTCAAAACCAGAGTCGTTCCCAATAGTAAAAAAATTCCTTTCCTCAAATTTCACATCAATTGCGCATGCGTCACATCAAATACAAATACAGCCAATCAGATGCTGTTGAGTGTACTTTAAAGTCCTGCGTTCTTATTGGTACGTTATATTCACTTGTTTCGTGATATCTTACTTGTAGGGATGGGATAGAGATCCTAAAAGTAGAGTTGAGACAACTTTCCCCCACCACTGGGCTATGGGGTAACCGGAATCGGAAGTGAACGCAGAAGCGCCTAAAATTTGAAATGTAGACATTTTTCGCGAAGGTAAATTTTATGAAAAAACTTCGTGATTTTGTGTAATACTGACAGGATTTTAATACATTTTATTATCTGTTGTCATTTTCGTGTGTTTACCATTTTTTAATATAATAAAATTGCGTGGTGAAAAGTTATACATCCTGCGAGTCCCGCGAGTGCTGGATTGAGGTTATGTTAGTTGATTTATACCGCATATCCGTGCAAGAAAAAAATATAAATAATCGTTGTTATTTTGAAAAAGAAAATGGTGAATTGTTGCATTTTGTACTGCAAAAACCAAAATGACTGCGAAAAAGGCTTAACCACGAAGTCTTTTCCAAAGGATCCACAGCTCCGAAAATTATGGTTGGAAAAAATAAATCGCAAAGATTGGACACCAAGTTCAAAATCACGTGTTTGTGAGGTAAATTCAACAAAATAATAGTATAATTAGTCTATTTTATTCCATTTTAATGATTATAATTATATTTATATTTCATGCAGATATATAATATGTAATTGAAAGCAAAATTTTATTTTTTTTAATTGCAGAAACATTTTCCACCTTCAATGTTCGAAACAGTGGATAATAAAAGGAAAATTAAAATCGACGCTGTACCTATCATATTTCCTTGCCCACCAGCGAAAAAAAGATTTGCTGAACAAATTTTTATAGGAGACAAGAAAAGGGTGTGCAGCAATCATTTTTCCAAATATTTATAATTATTTTTTTCATCAGACTCTATGCCTGTTCTACCACCCAATTATACTCCAATTCAAGTTTTAACAAGATATTACTTTTAAAGATTTATTTATATCTCAATACAAATATGTCTTACAAAAGTAAAAATCTGTTTTTAAATCTGATATTCCAGTATATGCGCTATTTTATTTATGCAATAATTTAAAAAATGAATAATTTTGTGTCAAATATTCTTTTTTTTGGGTATTTACTAAATATTTATAGTATATGATGTATATTATTTTATATTTCAGAAACAGTTTCTGTCGCCTTTTAAAAATGTGGATCAGAAGCCAAGTGATTTTCCACGTGGATCGCTTACTGCTGAAAGTTCAATAGATCCTAGGCTTACGGCTGACAATTCGCGAGATGAAAGTACTACTGCTGAGAATTCGCTAGATGAAAGTCTCACTGTTAGGAATTCGACAGAGAAATGTCTTACGGCTGAGAATTCGACAGAGAAATGTCTTACTGCTGGGATTTCGACAGATGAAAGTCGTACTGCTGGGAATTCGATAGATGTAAGTGATTCCATCAATGCTAATTCAAATTTGATTTATATCATTTAAAGTTGATGCGAGAATATAAAAATGTTTTTATTCTAGCCGGATCGAATGACCTGTAATGTAAATATTAAAATTAAATTTTAAATGTAAATTAACATAATTATATATGTTTTAGGCTGAGATGACTTCAAGTGATGCACAAACAGAAACTCCATTAATTTTGGAAGGAATAGAAGATAAAATTTTGGATCAAGTGGATGATGAGAAGATAAAAAATATATTCTGCAGGCAACAAAAAACAATCAATACTCTGAAGAAAAGACTACACATTATTACAAACGAGAAGAAAAAATTGGAAAGAAATCACCATCATGAGTATAAAACACTATTGGCTTCCTTATTTACACAGGATCAAATAGAAAATTTATTCAGGAAACAAAGAGCCGAAAATAAGCGAGGACCATCAACAATTTGGTCAAATTCCACGATTAAGAAGGCTTTACGTTTAAAATTTACGTGTGGCAATTCAGGATACGATGAGTTATTAAAACAAGGCTTTCCCTTGCCATCACGAAGAACTTTAAGCAGAAGAATTGAACATATAAAGTTCAAGCCTGGAATTTCCGATGAACTGTTCCAATTTTTAGAACATAAGGTAGCACATTTTAAAAACGATATCGATAGAGAGTGCTCAGTAGGTTTTGATGAGGTTTCCATCGAGGGAGGTAGGATGTTTGACCCACAAACAAAGGAATATTTAGTTTATGTATTACGGGGCACTGGTTTGCACTGGAAGCAAGTAGTGGGTTACGAGTTTACTGGTAGTGGCTTTGATGGTAGTTTACTCAAACCTATTATCTTACAGATCATCTCTAATGCAGAGAAAATCGGATTGAGAGTTAACAGCGTTACCTGCGATATGGGCCCATGTAACCAAGCCTGTTGGAATGCATTCGGTGTCACTGCTACCAAAAAGATCGGAGTTATAAATTCTATTCCTCATCCACATCCTCACGGCGATCCCGATCGACGATTATACTTTTTTGCTGGCGTGCCTCATTTATTGAAAAATTTTGTTACAAGTATTGTAAATAACGAGAAAATATTTATACCTAAAGATGTTCAAGAGAATTATAACCTACCAACAAATGTTGTAGATTCTAATCACTTGGTAGAAATGTTAAATCTACAAGAAGATTTAGTTTTCTCATTGACTCCAAATCTTAAAGTAGAGGACGTTATTCTGCCCAAAAATAGAAAGTTTCAAAAGATGAAGGTCAATAGGGCCACAAAGATTTTAAGTCCGGAGGTGAGCTCTTCCCTTTTTTTTTATCAGACGAATACAGTAAACCAGAATATTTAACAACCGCATGGTTTGTTGGCAACATAGCCAAATGGTTTCGTTTTATGACATCAAGAAATTTACAATGTTCAATCAGCAAATTTCATATTGAAAAGTACGAGGAAACAATTTCTTTTTTGACTGAAATGGTAGATCTTTTGGGTAGAATTCAAATTGGTGAGAAAGGAGGTTTTAAACCACTCCAAAAGGGCTTTATGATGTCCACAATGTCAGCGATTCAACTCAGTAGTTACTTGTGAGAAAAGAGATGTTTTAAATTCGTTCTCACCTCTACATTCACTCAAGACTACATCGAAAATTTATTTAGTGTTATTAGAACGAAACACGTTATGCCGAATGTTCTCCAATTCAAGTATGATCTTCGTTTAATTGTACTTGCACAGTATAATAAACCAATTCGCTCTAGCAACTATGATTACGATAATAGTGATCATCTTCTTGAATTTCTTGAATTGAAAAAACCAGAAACTCGAAAGATTACCGAAAAGGTGTTGGAGACAGAACCACTATCAGAATTTGATGTAATGCCTGTAGCTGCTGAAGCGTTCAATATTGTGGAAGAAAATGGCTTATATCGTGAATCTGGATATTTAATAAAAAGTATTCAAAAAAGGATGATTACATGTGAATCCTGCATTGCTTCCGTCGGTTCTAAAAACGCTGTCGATTTGCCTTATGCTAAATTTGTAGCATACAAGGAGTACAAACAAAACTCGCTTTTTTATGTAAATGAGGCGACTTTTAATATGTTCAAAGAAATGGAAAATATTTTCCGATCGTACGATCCTGCGGTTCAAAAGTCTCATCAAGTAAATTTGTACGAGTTTTTCTTACCTCGGTTCCAAACAGTTTCTGCGGATCACATTTTACCGTGTCACGATTTGAAAGTTAAATTTTACGCAGTTTTTTACTCTTTAGATTGCGTATTAATAATCGAGCTAAACTAAGAAATAAGATTAAGGTATACGATAGTAAAAGTATGGCTATGCACACCACTTTCCAATAATGGGAATTATTATAATTAATCATTTGTATTTTTATACACATTTTAAAATAAATTATAATTTAAAATAAATCTATAATTTAAAATAAATCTATGTTTTATCTTTTCCCCGGCATTATTTGGTAACTAACTTACTCGTATTTTTGAAACATAAAAATTTTATGGTATAATTTATTTATAATTTAATTTTATATATATTATAATATTCCACTTGAAGTATTATTTTCAATTTTTTTTAAGAATATTTACTTTCCTTACACTTCTTCATTTAAATATTCTATCAGTTTTATATTAAGTTAAAATTTACATCTAACGTATGTAGTAGTTTTACGCAAACGTAGCAGACGACAGCAGCTGACAGCAATATGTTTATGGTATCATAACCTCACTTTTTTAAATCTTGCTAATCTTGCTGAATAAAGCTTAAAAATAATGTGTAGTAATTATTTGTGCAGAAAGTTTTAAATTTAAAAAATGAGACCTACAGAAATTTTTAGAGAACATTTTGAAGTGTTCAATAAAGAAAAAAATGAATTCGCTTGCAAATACTGCAAAAAAGTATTTGTTAAGCATATTACTAGAATGTGGAAACACACTGTTATTTGCGAAAGTGTCCCGTGGGAAATAAAAAATTTTATTCTTGATGGGGTAATGGAACATAGTGTGGGAAGTACAAGTTCTAAAGAAGAAGATGATATGACTATTCCAGAACGGGTAAGTTTATTGACACGTTTGTATTGATAAAGTTTTCACATTTCATTATGTACAATATCTCTTAACAATTTTTTCTTATGCAATTCGAAAAAAGAACTATACAGTGACAAGATTTTTAAAATTTTTTAAACTTGTAAAAGTCTTCGGCTATTTTGGCCGAATCCATTTTACTCTAAAATCATTTTAAAATTATTGGTCTACATTATTTGAAATTATAATAATTGCTACAATATACTTATTATACACTTTTCAATATTAGAGTACACAAAAACCATAACCTACAAAATTCGAATAAAATACTTATATATAATATTATGAGTATAGTAGTCAGAAATTACACTATAAAAATTAAATACGAGATCAATATATAAATAATTTTTCCATTTT